>JAPVRG010296495.1:3937-17061 GCA_029783565.1 Rhagoletis cerasi
AAGCAACAGAACAGCAAACTGAAACCCACATTTCAGCTGTGCTGCGGTTTAGCTTTGGATATGTGCGCAGCAAAGCAAAGGCACAAAAGTTTCAAAAGTAAAGAATTGCTTTCGCAGCACAGCAACAGCGGGTTTTTTAGTGCTGTTGCTGTTATGCTGACAGTTTTTCAAACACTGGTAATAAGTTTTGCAGACACGGATAAATCCACTGGATCTTTCGTAGGTACTGATACATCTTATTTAAATGATTATGTTCTGGTGCGATTTGAGTCTAGCAATTCTTTGTTGGCCGCATAATACGCGAACTCGACAACTCATTCGAAATCGAATTTTTGCGAAAAACCCCAAATCGTGGGTTTTTATAGAGCCGATCGTAAAAGACGTATCGAATTTACCGAAAACAGATATTCCCCCCTATTCTGGTTGTCGTAAGTCGTTCGCACCGACAGTCGTTCGTTGAATTATGTCGTAAAGAAAAACATTAACGACAGATTTTAACACGTTTTTAATACTCTTTAATTAGATTTAAAAAAATTTAATGAGACGTAGAACTGAAGTTAGCATCATAAGATAAACCTTATAGTTTTTGTTAAAGATGAACTTTTGTAATGTTGGTTTGTTCCTTATAAGAAAACGTGTTTACTTAAAAAATTTTAATTAAATACACTATTAAAGTTTCTTATGTTACGTTTTTTTTTTTGCCTTGACGTTTGCACCCCATCTCGACGGTGGATCTACCCCATGGCAGGGGGAAGTTTCTCCATTTTGAATAGTTTTAAAAATCATTAAAAACCTACCGAAATTTCAACATAAATGACTGTAGGAAGATGAATATAAGATGCTAAATGGTGTATATTTCGAGATGACCAAACATTAAACAAATGAATTAATCGGTGTACTTTCGGCAGAGATTTAAAAAAAATGGCGAATGCTCCCCCTTCTACCCTACATATTTTCAATGATTATCAACTATCTTAAAGCAAAGATTGAAAATATTTAAATTAAACGAAATAGTACACAACAGGTACCAAACGAAAAGTGTTTCGGGAAGCTTTGCTAGACAATTTTTCCTAAATGTTCCACCTATCCAAAAGCCGAACAGCGATTCCCGAGCTTTGCGAACAGAAAAAAAAACGGCTTTCAAAATATATATTAGTATAGACTAGCCAATATCTGCTTGCTTTGCGACGCCTTGAAACACTACTAACGACGAAAATCGATGGATAAATAAACAAGTTTGCAATGGTTAAATGAAAGTGCAATAATTTTTGTATGAAATAAGAGTAGGAAATAATTTTACTCATACGCCACATCGTACATGACCGTATTCATACATGGCGTATAAATAACATTTTCCATGTTTTGTTGTGTAATTTTAACGTCCTTACAGTGTTATCATCAAAATTTAGCCATAGCAATGCAATTGGTTTAAAAAACTCTTAGAAGGTATGATCTCCAGTCCGACAGTGCTCGTTATTTAAGCGGACTCTATCCTCATTTGTAACGTATGATACCAGTAAGAGTATTTTAAAGGCCCCAGAAGGCACGCCAATTTGGGTGGTATTAATGGTACCACAATACACACAATTAAGCCAGTGCATTTTTATAGATATGCAGGGAAAGTCCAAATAGCAATACAACTTAGGTATAAGTTATTTATTCAAGGCAGTTAGCAACCAAGATATTTAGCAAAGCTATTGCAATTCAACAGTAAAAAATTTGTTTAATACATTTCTCGATTACTTTTTAAATTACTTTGAGGAATGGAATTGAAAAAAAATTTGTTTGTTTCAATTCCTTTGAACTGAATTGAAAAAAATCAATTACATTTTCAATTCCTTTCAAAGGAATTGGAAAAAAAATTACATTACTAGCACGTAATGTACTCCAATTGCAATATGAAATTCCTTGTAATGGAATTCAAAAAAAAAAACAATTCCGGCCAGTTATGTGAATCTGCAAAATTGTGTGAGCTCCATTTTGACCGCACCGATTTTTCGGAATCAAATTCAATGTGGAAGCGTTTAAAGCCAGAGGCTCTCCCAATGAAAGTGAAGTATGTGTTGGATACTGGCTGTAACAATGGTGACATTGCGGACAAGTTTATTATGTCGGTCTTCGTAAGGAATAACATCTCAAGGACTATAATGCAGAATATGATTTCACAAACCTTAATATTCTCCTCAAGATTCATCAACACATTATGGGTAAGGCCATCTCAAGTGGGTCACAAATTTACCGACGTTCGAATTTCCAGGTGATTTTTCGCTCAAATGAAGTCCTACTCACCTGAAATACACTCCGTAAATTTCATTGAAAAATTTTCAAATTTAGACTTTTTATGAGCATTTGAATTTTCTTACAATAGTACGGAATTTATTTATTTTCTCCGAAAATACAAATTGGAATGCGATGATTTTTTAAACATAGGGAGAGGACATACAACCCTACTGAAATTTATTTTTTTCGTCTTGAAAATTTTAAATTTAATGTAAAATTTTTAATTTTTTTTTAAACAAATTAAATTTTTAACAATTTCTCCGCCTGCCAGAAAAATTATAATACCAGCATATCAAGCCGGAAGTATTCAAGCATTCACTCCGAAAAAAATATGTCAACGGATAACAGTAGTTTATTCACAATCATAAGTTTAGTGCGAGCTTACACACTCCGTATTCATACGTACGGGTGTATATATGTATGTACGTGGGGCACCTTACTCTTAGCAAAGTGATTTGTATCCTTAAGAAACTTTAAATAATTGTAAACTCAACATTAAATTTAAACATCGACATTAATTTACAAATATTTCACACAATTTTAATTATATGCAACAGCTGACTATGAACGGTTTGGTTATGCAGGCTCTTCATATAAATGTACGTATGTATTCATAGTCGCTGTCGAAGCGACGCCATCGCTAATGCAAAAGTTGTATTTTGATTTAGACTTTTTATGAGCATTTGAATTTTCTTACAATAGTACGGAATTTATTTATTTTCTCCGAAAATACAAATTGGAATGCGATGATTTTTTAAACATAGGGAGAGGACATACAACCCTACTGAAATCATTTTTTTCGTCTTGAAAATTTTAAATTTAATGTAAAAATTTTAATTTTTAAAATATGTGAACGGATAACAGTAGTTTATTCACAATCATAACTTTAGTGCGAGCTTACACACTCCGTATTCATACGTACGGGTGTATATATGTATGTACGTGGGGCACCTTACTCTTAGTAAAGTGATTTGTATCCTTAAGAAACTTTAAATAATTGTAAACTCAACAATAAATTTAAACATCGACATTAATTTACAAATATTTCACACAATTTTAATTATATGCAACAGCTGACTATGAACGGTTTGGTTATGCAGGCTCTTCATATAAATGTACGTATGTATTCATAGTCGCTGTCGAAGCGACGCCATCGCTAATGCAAAAGTTGTATTTTGATGGGCGTTAACGGTTCATTGTTCTTTTTTGTTTCTATTAATTTTTACTCGTGCAGTGACTCGCATTCTATCGCCTAGTGATGTCAACAGTTGGCACATTCCCAGCGGTTTGTTCTATTCTGTTCTGCATGAAAAACGTGTAATCGCAACGCGTGCGTGTATTATGTATATTCGAATTAGAAAATAAAGTCGCATATACTCTTAGCGCACTGCTACATAAAATTGAAATTTGTACTACAAAATGCGCACCCCTAATCGGTGCTGTAATCCGTGCAAGAAAGAGAACCATTCTCGTATTAGTAAAAACTTAGTGAAAGTCAGCAAAGAAAATGAAATATTAAATCAATTTACCGGTTTGTATGTGTGCCGTTCTTGTACGAGTGATTTGTTTAATAGCAGATTAGAAGTTCGTAAGGATTGTGATTTAATGTCCCAGGAAAAAGTTTTCCCTAGTGATGTCGAGAGTGCAGCAGACGAAATCAGCAATATTGAAGATGATCAACGTACTGATCCAAGTTTGCAAAATAAAAATACAACGAAAATTACAAGTCCTAAATCTATGTATTATTGGGCAAAACGCAAGTTTACATCAATCGACTTTGATTTTTGTACCAAAAAAGAACATGAAACTCATTACTATACATTAAAGAACCGTTATTTTCTAGCGAAAAGTTTGAAGATCACGCGACGATATCATTGTTTCATTCCAAAAGCTAAGAATGCAATTGAATGCAAAATTTTCTTCCTTCATAATCAATCTAAAATTATAGCTATTTAGTAAGGAGTTTCATGCACAAAAAAGTAAAATTTATGTAAATTGTCATTGGTCATAAACGAAATAAGTTAAAATGTTTTTTTTGAACATGTTGAAAATAAAAAATGAACTATGAACAGTTACTTATATATATACACCTGTACGTATGAATACGGAGTGTGTAAGCTCGCACTAAAGTTATGATTGTGAATAAAGTACTGTTATCCGTTCACATATGTATTTTTTTCGGAGTGAATGCTTGAATACTTCCGGATTGATATGCTGGTATTATAGTTTTTCTGGCAGGCGGAGAAATTGTTAAAAATTTAATTTGTTCGAAAAAAAATTAAAAATTTTAATCATCGCATTCCAATTTGTATTTTCGGAGAAAATAAATAAATTCCGAACCATTGTAAGAAAATTCAAATGCTCATAAAAAGTCTAAATTTGAAAATTTTTCAATGAAATTTACGCAGTGTATTTCAGGTGAGTAGGACTTCATTTGAGATGGCCTTACCCATTGTGAAGTTTACCATTGTTGAAAGGCCGTGTAAGGTCTGGCTTAAGTAGTATCTAATAGAAGATATCATGAAGAGCTGCACAAAAAAATTTTAAGAAAAGTACACGACAGTACAGTGTTTAGATTGTCCAAACAAGTTCGACTTTGTTGACAATTGATGACGAAAAAACGCCTAATTTCGATACATTACTCTAGCTGCGTCCCTCATCATATATCAATTGTTTTTATTTCATAAAAAAGAGCATCGTTTTCTATGCCAAATACATTTTTTCCAGCGTCTTGGTACACCACTGTGATGAACAACAGACCACTTTTTAAAAATGTCTATTTGATTTGTGTACTTTTCAAAAAACAAAGTTTCAAAACTTCAAATTTGACCTACAAAAAAAAAATAACAAAGTGTGCTTTCAAACACCAAAGGACAGTTTTTTCCATGTAATTGGACATTTCTTAACAAGTTGGATTTATCAAAACATCAAAATTCCATTTTGATTTTTTCCGGCCAAAATCGTCATAAGGCGTCGCGAGGTACGACAGGCTATTGTTAGTTTTATATAAAACTGGTTAATAATTTTTATTCACCCTGTATTTTTATACTCTGTACACTCACAGTTTAAATATATTTGCATGCTAACAGTACTGCCAAAATCATAATTAAGCGTCGGTAATTGAATGCAATCATATATGCACTTACTGGCGGCAGTGTGTCAATGATTGTTCCATCAATTTGCCGCACGCATTCCACCAATGTTGCATGTTGCATGCATATGCATGAATTTCAGAAAGTCATACACGTAAATATGTAGTCTACTTTGCCTACAGTGATTTTTGCCAATTATAATTTGATTACTATGACTGAAAGCATAAAACTTTGAAGGATAAAAATACGTTTTAACGAGGCAATTTGGAGGCGTTATTTGTTAAGCAATAATAAAAAAAGTGAATGCGCTTCAGTGGGCATAAAAAATTTAGCATTTCAGCGTGGCGCATTGTTGGTGGGGGGGGGGTGCTATGTATTGAGATGAGAAAAGCTTCACAGAGCTAGCAATGCCAGTTGCTTAATAGAAGTTCAGTTGCGGTGCGTGTGTGTAGGCAGGCACGTAGCTAGCTGTCAATAACCTGCGAGGAAAATAATAACAAAAATCGGATTATAACCGCTGCACGTAAATCCATTCAGAGTTTTCACTTTCTTCGCAGTCATGCAAATGGTTCAATGGAATGGAATACTTTTATAAGCGTATGCGGCTAATAGACGAGAAAAATAAAAATAAATGCTTTTTTTTGTGGGAATTTCTTATGAACATTTAACATGAACATTTGTTTCAGCCATTCAACTACTAGCGCCGCGCCCACTGTGTGTGTTTGGAGATGCTGCAGCAACTCATCACTGTGGTATTTGACTTGACAGGTGCGGTTAACTTGACAAACAAATAATGCTCACAAAAAACACAAATGTACCTACATGTGCATGTACTTACGAGTATGTACGTATGTATGTACGTGCTTAAATTCAATTGTTCGTTTGTTTTTATGTAAATGAATTTATTTTTTAGTGGGTAATGCTTCGATATACGCTTTTGCTGAACATGACAACAGATTTCAGCTGCCTGCAAGTCGTTCCACTTTAGCAAACTCTGCTCTTTACTAGTTTTCTTCTTTCAGTTTTGTCTTGCTTCTCTCTAGTTTTTTATCTGTGCTGTTCCACACCGGTATTTTCGTGGTTTTGTGTATATTTTCTCTTTCACGCCACCCAACATTCCGATTAAAAGCTTATTTACTAAAGTATTAGCTGCTTACCTTCTTTGGCGGAAATTGATGCTTCGGATTGCTCACAAATTGAATATCAATTAATGTTAATTCTTTGCTTGCACTTTCGCTTAAGATAGCAATTTTTTTTCGAGTTAGTTTCATTCATTTTGTTTATTTTGTATTTGCTAACATAAAGGAGGAAAGTCGTAAAAAGACTAAATCGGTCGCGGCTGTTTCCAAGTTTATATTGATGTAATGAAGTGATCTTTTCTTCGTGTTCCAGTAAGATGGATTATTTGGTAATAAATTTTTTTCAGAAAGTGTTTTAATCTGAGATCTAATTTTTCTCAGGTTTCCAGCCGCCACCCAGTGGTTCAGAGCTCACATTTACCTAAGACCATGAACAAATTCTTATCTCATATGAATTGTGACCGATTATTCTTAAATTTTAACGCAATAATTTGCTTTAGAAGGGTTACATTTGAAACTATGTTTCGTTTCGATACCTCTTCTGGTACCGGAATTATAGCCTAAAGTATAGTCACAAGTAGAGAACGACCGAACCTCGATTTTTAAGGCCGAACCGAACTTCGGCCAATTTCGGCAGAAGCCGAACCGGAGCCGAACCGAACATTTTCAAGGGCAAGTGATTTACATTGGAACGAATTTCTGTCCATTCTTGTCAATCAACCAACACCAACAAGTAATCAGAAGTATTTTAATCCATTCATATTTTCGGGTTGCCATCCACTCAAAATTTTAAAGTTAAAACACAATATCCATTTTCATAATTTTGACGAGAAAATACCTTCTCTAGATGAATGTATTTTTACGTTTTATTGAACGTAATTTTCCTTGCAAGTATTAGGCGCATTTTCACGTTTTTTCGGTATCCACCCAGTAGGTGACAGTGAAATTTTGTTTTTCATTATATGTAGTATTTTTATTTCATTGAAACTTTGTTTTCTTTTCAGAAAAAAAAAATTTTTTAATTTATAATCAAAAAAAATAGAGATGCATATTCTCTTCTCATGTGAAAATTACTCCAGTTTTTTGCAAGAAATTTTGGCAGCATACGAATCGTACGAGTTTTTGCGTATCACGCTTGAAAGTTTTAAACATGTTATAACCCATTTGCGACTTTTAAGTTTATATGTAGTGTTGGCGTACCATAAGTCTGTGCGGACTTAAGTATTTAGTCTATTAAATTTGTTCTATAAAATGCAACCTTGCGGATGTATGTCTCAATAGCTGATATGAGCGCTCCTGCTGTCAAGTTTTTCGCGCTAACATTCTTTGCTTTTATTTCATCGGCGGGTGAGATATACATCTACAAGAAGCACAAGTGTAAGTATTCTTAAAGACATGTAGTAAAATGGATTCCTAACATCTAAGACTTAAGATTTTAGCGAACAAATACAACCATACAAGACCATTGAATTATAAACTAATATAAATATACCTCGGCTGAAAATAAGTGTTTTAATTTGCTCACCCGCCTACATATAGATTAGTATGAAAATAAGTGTTCACAAACTTCTTACATTTTTACGGATCGAAGACTTTTAAAGCAGATTATCTTGAGCGGCTTAGAGAGTAGCTCAAGAGGAAAAATAAGAGATTATATTTATTAGGGAACATAGAAGTAAAAAGAGTTCAGAACACTTAGTATCGTTCATTTGAACAATTTTTTAATATGATGAAATCAGAAGTACTTTACTCAATTAGGTTCATGAAAAAAATGTAGTTTAAGAAAAATCTGGAGCCAGGAGCGATACTAGTTTGTGCTATTAGTTTCGCTAATAAAAGTAAAAAGATTCATCGCATCTAGCTCCAGTTTTTTCCTTTTTTGCTGTAACAAGTGAATTACTTTTTAGGTAATTATAAAAAGGTGGCAACCCTTTTTGGAGCAGACCTTTTCGTTTAATTGAAAAATACCATTTTTTATATATAAAAACTTTCGCACAAGTCGTTAGCGCAGTCGAACTTATATCAACAAAATAATATAAGCCATTCAAAATGTACATGTGCATGTAAATTTGGCCAACTAGCTTCTGACAAACCGATAAATGTATAAAGATAAAACCGGCAATCGCCAAAATATTTTTTAAAGATTCGGTGAAAAAGTTAAAAATAAATTCTTTTTTTTTGAACCAGATTTAATTTAAAGCAAGTAACACTAGTCGACAAATTTTGACGTAATTGCGTTAACCTAAAAAAAAAAAATGTTGTCCAAGCTAATTTTGGGTCGCTGAGCACGAAAACAAAATCCATTTTTTTTTTTTCAAAGAAGAGTTTTCGAGATTTTTTCGAAAAACGTGTTATTTGGTACCTTTCGCAGTTATTTGTCAACATCCTTTGAAAAATAATCTAATCGACGCAGGCAACCCCCGCCCTTTGCAAAAATATATAACTTGTGTAGATTAAAATAAAAATTATTACTGTTACTAGCGGCCAAAATCGAAAAAAGTGGAATTTTCATTAAAGTGAGCCTAGAAAATACTTTTATACAAAGGTTAATTTTTCGTGTAAACTAGTGTTATCTATAATTCATTTTTCTGCTTGTAAGCGTAATGTTGAAAAACCAATAAAATCAATTAAGGGTAGTTAGAAGTAAATGAGGCGATAAACTCCAAGAAAAGCACTCTTGATTAAAGGACTTTTTTTTCGAAAATTCTCTATGAATAACTGTCATATTTTGGTAACGTCATGCCTCAAAAGTACCTGTATTTTCAGGATAATTTACTCATTTTGTCATGTTTCAGATATTTGGCGGTAAATATGAGTGGTAGTTATTTGTTTTTGCTTATGTCAGAAATTCGATTTAATTCGCATTAAAATTGTGTTCTGAACCATAGTGCACCATATTGGGTCGCCATTTAAAAAATTTCCAAAAGGCCACTTTGGCGCATGAAGGGCAATCAATGACAAACGATCATTAAAATCCATCAACATGAATTTTTGGCAGAGTGTTGTTCCGTTTGACGTGGAACGTCCCATATATAGAAAATCTAAATTAGAGATTGTCATAAGTGTTTCAAGAATATATGGCATACTTTTGCATCAAAGAAGTCATTAACCAAAGTAACAAATATTCAAATCCGTTGGAGAATCTAAAGCTATTAAAATATGAAGATAAATACAAATTCAAATAAGTATGTACATATGTGTATTTATGTGCGTAGTTATGTAAATATGCGCCAAGTGGGAGAGAATTTGTGTATTAGAGCGCAATATCATACAAATCTACATAGAAGCCGCAAACGAAGCATTCGCTAGCTGTTGGCATGTTATGAGCATGCGAAGAAATTTTAATGTACGCAAACTCACAAAATAACGCCGCGAAAATTGCAGGCGCGCATGCGCTAATTATGCTTAAGCTTAACAAAACAATGCATAAGCACAAAGAATAGAGGAAAATAGAAACCAAAATTTGTATGAAATAAAGTCAAAGTTAGTGGATAGGCAATAACAATTTTTATCAGCAACTTTAGAAAGGTATATACACAAATCCATACAAACATACATACTAGGTACAAAATTTCTAAAAGGCGTTGATTTTTTTGGAAGTTTCTCTTTTTCCTTTTTTCATATTAATTGCATTTTAAGTTAATATTTTGGCTGTCTTGTAAATGTACCATTGCACTTTGCACTATGTACATGTAGTAGTTACAAGTGCAGTCAGAAAAAAATAAGTTTGCCAAATTTCACTTTTGCACGAGATTGACTGGCAAAATGCATTGCATGCAAGACAAATTCACACATTTCCTTTGCGTTTTAAATGACCTGACCATTGCATTGACTTTTACCATATCAACCGTTTACATGTCCATATATGCATGGGTATGTATTTATGTACATATATATATATATGCTCGCAGGCATGCGCTTATGTGGTTTATATGCATGCATTGCCGATTGTGTGCGAAAAAACACTTCATGGCTATCGCAGCTTGAAGAGTGAGTGAAAATTACAAAAGCAATAATAAAAAATCGTTGCATACGAAAATTGTTGGTCAGCTTAACTGACCATCCCAGCAGCCAACTTCACAGCAGCCAACACTTTTGTTAATTGGGTCAGTTTTTTTTGTATTAACTGACTGCTCAATTTACTAACTTTCACTGATTTATCTATATATTTTTTTTTTTTTGGTTTGCATTAGTAACGCAGATACTTTTTCGCTGGTTGAGTTAAAAATGCACAGAATGATGTTATTTACAGTCTTCAGAAGGGAAAAAGGTAAAAACCTATGTATGTATTTTTCTTCAATGTTCAAACTCTCTAAATTGTTCCTAAATAGGTACATACTCGTATAAAATATCTTACCAATTGTGCCAACCAAACACCAGCAACTTGATTAGCTTTAATTACCTTTAACTTATTTTGGTTCAAGCTTTGTCAGTTCTACTGCCATTATCACCAGCTTAGTCGGCCAGTTCAAACCTTTTCTGCACGCAGTTAAAGCAGCTTAGCATTCACCAATAATTATCTACTTATATTAGCACTTTGCACATTCTTTTTTTGTTTTATTTTTGATTTTGTTTCTTGCGTTGCACTCTTACCCTACTTGTCGCCATTGTCATCTTTTCACCAGACAGTCACCGCATAAATTTTCTGCATTAGACAGTTGGAAAACACATGCACTCTCACACCTTCTTTCTATCCACACACACACAGCTTAACATTCTCACATATACACACAACACCAAACAATTCTTTCGCCCAATTTTTTGAAGTGCTTTTACCGATTTCTTGGTTCGACGTGTTCGCGCTGCTTTTGCCAGTAACTGTGTGACTGACTATAATTTGCTTGCTACACGTTATTTTGTTTAGCTAAAAGATTGTTGCTCTGACAGTCAGCTGTTATATATTATATACATATATATTTACTATATAGGTATATAAATACGTGGTGCCGTTGCTGCTCTTGTGTATTGATTGCTATACGAGATCGTAAAAATTGGCAAAGGAGCTGTTGCACATTGGTCCATGGTGTTAAGGTGGCTTTAAGCGAATGCAGCGAAGAAAGTTGGCGGAGATGAGCGTTCATTTTACGCATTGGCATTTCGTGTTTAAAGCAAAGATGAGTGTTTTTTGATATACATACGATTACATATACTCAAGAGTTATAGATTTTTCGCACAACCGGTTATCAGTATATGAAAATGTTTATACATATTTACTTAGATTTATCCTTCTCTGATTTGTATTCTCTTTATGTTGCATGCTCTATTCAAGATAGTCGAGTTTAAAGAATTTTGCTTTTCAACTCTTATCCGCTATGTTATGCCTTTTGAGCACCATGAGCACTTGAGCTTTATCGCGCTTTAAACCCCACTATTTTTTGAAAATATTTCTAAGAGATAAGTTGGCTTTAATTGTTATTAATATGTAACGTGGCGTGGACATAAAATCAAGATCTGTAGGAATAGCCAAACTGCTCTAACTTAATTGGAAATCGCTCGCACCTCTTCAAAACTAGTCCAGGAATGTAAGTTGGGGCTGAATTCCGTTGAATAAAGGAATGAGCTTGAATTTATGTGGGAACCGAGACAGTGTTGTGTTCAAGGCAACGAACTGCCTCATGAACGGGACCGGAGCCAATTTAAGGCCCAAGCGGGAACTGTCGGTTACATGAAGGATCTCGTGAATAAGGCTCATGAGAGCCAATGGTGCAATACCTGCAAAACAGCCAGGTTTTTCCTGAAAAGGACAGGTTGGTGTCAAAATTCCTTTTCAGAGAGAGAGAGAAGGAGTAAGCTTTGACTAATTAAGTGGCACAACGACATATAGTAACTATAAGCATCTTCGGACGACCTACTGTATACATCTTGTTTGGAAGGTGAGGACGGTACTGAGCATTTCCTGTAAAGCTGTCCGACCTACAGTGCGGAAAATAAAGTTTTAGTGTGACAAAATCTAATTAAACATATATCTCGAGAACGAGAGCAGATAGCGAAATAAATGTTACGGTGTTTTTAAGTCTTTGAGATGGAAACTTCAGAAAAAATGATCTCGTTGGATAAAAAAATTACATTGACGTTTGAACTGACCTTAAAAAAAGAAGTTTTTAAATCTCCTTCTTCTGATTTGAAAACAGTGTGCAATCAACTTTTTAAAAAGTTCTAAACACATATTTTTACACTTTTGCTGCTCGTGTATCAAGGAGTCCGATTCCAGGGTCGCAACAACCGAAAAAGGCATTTAAAATTTTTTTGGATGTTCATTCTTTTTCTTCTTGTTTGGCGCTGTAGCCGCCTAAGCGATTTTGACCGAGTTCAACAAAGCACGCCATTTGATTAACTTCTAACGCCAATTGGAAATGCCGAGTGAAGCCAAGCCGTTCACCACTTGATCTTTCCAACGCAGAGAAGGCCTCTCGCTTCCTCTGCTACCACCATAGGGCTTCGAGTCGAATACTGTCAGGGCTGGAGCGTCTGTGTCCATTCGAACGACATGACCAAGCCAGCGGAGCTGCTGTACAATGTCCATGTCGTTGTAAAGCTCGTACAGCTCATCGTTCCATCGTCTGCGGTACTCGCCGTCGGCAACGAGGCCCGTAAATATTTCGTAGAATCTGTCTCGAATACTCATCGGATGTTGTCATTTCAAATGGTTCTGCGCCATATACCAGCACAGGCA
>JAPVRG010296501.1:2296-12466 GCA_029783565.1 Rhagoletis cerasi
AAACTTCAATTTACTCGCTGAATGCCACATACATTCATATTTTTAGTACACTAAAGACATTCTTCGTCGAAACGACGACACCCACTTTTAAACTAACGACTGCACCTAGACCCAGACACAATGTAATAAATTCGCCATTTCTTAGTCGGAATATTTATTTAATAATTAGAATACTTGTTTATTCATTTGAATGTGATATTAACCCTAAAATTTAAATTATTCACAATAAAGGAAAACAATAATAAACTGTATAATGCAATGGAGCGTCATCAAAACGACGAAGAATGTACGTCTAGGGTTAGGACAGGGAGTTGTCCCTAAAACTGCAAAATATTAAATTCAAGAAAAACAGGGGTTGTTTTTCAATGTCAATTGTTTTTAGGTTTTAAATAATTTTAATTCTAACTTAACTGCTAATTATTTAAAAAAGATGTCCAGAACATTAAAAACGTATCAAACGGGGCCGTTTTCGTTGTTGAAGGAACATAGAAGGAGAAGAAGAAAATGTAAAGCACCTTTTATGCAATGGCACCTTTACGTATAAGAAGGCTATGACGCTTCGAAAGTTATTCTTTCAAGGCCTAAGAGAGATCTCAAAGGTGGAAGTAAAAGTACGTAGAGATTATCCTCATTTTCGAGCTTAACTCCCTAATTATAAAATTATCTCAGATTAAAACGATAACTTTTCGGTGTCCAACCTAGTTTTATCGATTACTTTTTATTTTTGCGAAGAAGAGGAAAAACGCCAAATGTGAAAGTGAACAAAAATGGACGCTAGCAAGGAAAGAGGGTTTGTATGGGTATTTTTAATAAAATATTAACTTAAAATACATTTAAATTGTTTGTTAGTATTGGTTGATTTTTCCAACAGGGTGGTAAAATGATTTACTTTGGAACGAATTTCGTTCGAACGAAAAATGACACTGAAGATGGCCCAACGCCGAAACCGGATTTTCTCCAAACCAAACTTGAAAAGGGATGACGGAAATTCGTTCCAAAGTAATTTAAATTGGTTAATTTAGCAGAAAAAATGTATCACAGTGGAACAGAGAAGAAATTGCACTTTTTCTTGAGTTGTGAGAAAAACAGGCACAGCAAATTTGACAGCAAATAATCCGAGATTTGATTGTGTAAACGGGGTGATTAACAAACGAGCTTTGATTGAGACTATTTTATTTATATGTAAACACACTTTAAGAGCTTTGGAAAAGTTCATGGCGTCAATAAAGGGGCTTGTACTACATTGAGCTTTTTTATGGTATCAGAATGTGCCAATATTGGCCTGTGTGTGAAGAAGCACTCTTCAACGGGTGCAAACTTAACCTAACCTATGTATGTTAGAACCCACAAATTAAAACAACCACGAAATTTTCATTAATTTTTCTTTCTTTATTTTACTTATATGCATTTTTACTGCGCTTAAATTTATTCTTGGCTTATTTAAGTATTTAAATTAATTTAATAATTTTAATTGTCATTCATCCATCACACATTTGAATACATACATGCATATATTTAAAGCAGATTCAAGGAAAAAAATTAAAATTTCTAATTTGGAATATTTGCCTAGCTTTCTGATGTAATTACATACATATACTCGTTTTTATTTGTACTATGTACTAAATGTGAATATAAAGTAAAAACATAATATGCAATAAAAAAGATCGACGATGCCAATTTTTTTTAATATATTTGATACACGCGTATAATTGAAAATAGAAGGAATCATAAGGCAGCATTTTTATTTCTTCACAAGAAGGGACGAAACTTGCAGTGATTGTTTATTATAAGTATGTATGTAGGGGGTTTAAACTTTAAACGAAATTTTTTTTAACGTCTGATTTTCTCAATATTTTAAATTCATGCAATTAAATTTGTTCCCCAAACATAAAATTTGGCTAGAATAAACTGAGGTTGTATCCGCATGTAAATTATGTGCATAGTTTCGCAAAAAGTAAAAGTAGCTTATGTTTTTATAAAAAAACTTAATCCCGAAATGTATGGTCAAACCATTTGTAAGTGCATATTTTTTTGATAATTAACCACTGCAACGGAAATACATAAATATTCGCAAAATTTTTTAATTAGGCTTAAATTTGCTTAATTTCTTCTAATTGCATTAAACATAATTTATGTTTTTTTTTAATTTTTTTTTCCTCGACGAATGTAATTACACTGAAATAATTCGAAGCTTATCCTTGTCTCTCATCTTTGAATATGTAGGTTTCCATTTAAAATTAATATCATTTTTGCGCATTTGATTTTATTCTTGCCAAGCAATTTCTTAAACTTTTTTGCACTGTCATCTTGTAAAACAAATTTATATTAGTTACATAATTGAATTAGTTGCTAATTAAAATCTTCATTTAAACTATCAGCTAATCACCTTACTTTCACTTCATCTTATATAGTTTAGAATTATAAAAACTTGTTGCTTGATTTTTACATGGAACTAACTACAGGCTTTGTTCATATATATATATATATCTATTTTTTTTTAATAATTTGAATAGTTACTTATATTAAATACATTATATCATTTCGATTCGTTCGGCGTTGCCACTAGCGTACAATACATACTTCTAAGTATTTTTTCAATGTTTATGATTTTGTAATTACTTTTTTAATAAATTAATATAGTAATTGTACGTAGCAACTAATCCTAGTATTTACGCTCATATTTCCTTACATTTTTCATTGACATAGATTTAATGCATATTTTGTTGTTGTTTAATTTTGTAGTTAATTAACGCTAATAATCACAATACGTTAAGAATTGAATTTTCGTCTGTTTGTCGCTGAAAATAAGATCATGGATCTCTCATTTATTACCCAAATTTTTTTTTAACTTTCCATCTGATATGAGTATACGTTGATATTTTCATTGTTTTTGATATTATAGAGGAGATTTGTTAGTAATTAATTTTGAATTTAATTTAATTTGCTTAGGCTGTGTTATGTTATGTATGTTGTGTCACGGTTTTTCATGTTATGATGTTTTTATTTTATTTACTTGTTTTGCTTTATGCAATTTGTTTTATTTAAATTTTTTATTTGATTTAAATTTTTATTTTTATTATGTACTTGATTTAAGTTTTATTTTGATTTTATTTTAATTTTTTAATTTTACTGATATTTAATATTTCATTTACATCTTATTTTTTATATTCAGGCAGGTTCTATAATTCACCAAATTTCGACCAAAGCCTTTTTTAATTCAAATTGAATGGCGGGGTTTAAATTCACTCGGAAGTGATTTGCAGAACCTGCATTATGTATTTGAAGTTTTGTATCCTTTATTTTATTTTAGTTGAATTTAGATTTTTATTTTTGTTTTATTTTAATTTTTTTCTTTCCTTTATTTAATTTAATTTTTTATTTTAATTTCATACTTATTTTAGTTTTATTTTACGTTACCTGTGTTATATTATATTATGTTATGTTGTGTTATGCAATGTTATTTTATTTTATGTTATTTTATTTTACTTTATTTTATTTTATTTTATTTACTTTTATTTAGTTAAAATTTTTAATTAAAATATATTTTTATTTTTATTGTATTTAGACAAAAAATTTAATTTTTATTTGAATTTTATCTTGCTCGTTTTTTGTTTTATTTTTCTTTGTTTAAATTGTATTACTTTATTACTTAATTTTAATATTTTATTTTTAATATTTTATTTTAATTTTAGTTCAATTTATTTAAATTTTGATTTTTGGTTTATAGTAATTTTTATTGTTTAATTGAATTTTAAATTTTTATGTTTAAATTCTCATTTTAAAATGTTTTTTTCTTCAATATTTTTTTTATTGTATTTTATTAAAATTTTATTTTTAGTTCTATTATGTCTGTCTTTATACCTTTCATGAGCATGAAATAGTGTTATAACTTTAGTCCGATGTTTGTAAGTACCAGAATAAGAAGAAATAGACCCAAGAAAATGTATACGGTTTTTTGATTAATCGCGGTTTTTTATTCAGGTTTTAAACCGTTGAAAAAACTGGATGAAAAACCTGATATTTTCGGTTTATCAAAAAAAAACCGAATTATAAAAATATTGCAAAAAACACACAAAACTAAAAAAGAATCGATATCGACTCAAGTTAATTTTTCCTATTTAATATGTTTTGTATTTATGTATGTGTATACATACACGTATAAAAAAATAATAATAAAATATACTTATGGAGCGCAAATTATTATTTTTTAAATAAAATATTTTGTTCTTGACAGTCAAAGACAATCGGCCTTATAGCGAACTCCACGTGAACAAACATTCCCAAAAATTATAAAGCAAAACAAAAACAAATTGGGAAAATTAAATTACGGGAACGAATTATTCCCGTGGAGTTGGCGATAAGGCTGCATATTCACCGCCGATTTCACGATAGATTTTGCTTACTGCGTTCTCTTTTCTACAAAAATGTTGCATTCTCTTTGCCCTGTTCTTAGTGTTTGTGCGAAGCGGGCAATGAGAAAGAAAGTAACATTTTTCGCTAGAAAAGAAATCGCCATTAACTACCAGATCGGCGGAAAAAATTTAGAAGTCACTTTGAAGTTTTTAAGACGCCATAAAACTTTAATCTTATCTCGAAGATACACAAGATAATTATGTTACTCTGCTGGGGAATGTAAAAACCGAATTTTCGGTTTTCGGTTTAAAAGAAAAAAAAAACGATTAATACCTAAATTAAAAAAAAAAGAGATTGAAAAAGATCATTAACCATATTGAAAAAACCGGTTTCTAAAAACACCGATCTTTTTTGAAAATCCCTAGAGCTGAGTCGATTTAGCCATATCCGTTTGTCCGCCTGTTTGTATGTAATCTAGTCCCTCAGTTTTCGAGAAATCCGACTGAAATTTGGTAAATGAGTGTATTTTTATAATGTTTTAATCATTTGTAGGAACCGGTAAAATCGGACCACTATAACATATATCCCCCACACAACTGATTGTTCAGATATGGGGTTTTACTTTTTGTAACTCCTCTATCTGTGCATGCTGTGAATATACAAATTTTGTTTAGCTCCCAAAGAATTAATTTTAAATGCAGTAATCTGTTAAAGTAAAATTTTTTGATGTTCACGAAAGGTATAGAACACAGCACTTACTTGCTTTTACTATTTTTGGTTAAAATTTCATATTTTAGTTTTGATTTTTTAAATTTAATTTAAAATTTTATTTTTTATTAAATCATGTTTTAATTTTATTTTATAATTTTTTTTATTTTTATTTCACTTTTAGTTTTATTTATTTAATTTTTTATTTAATTTAATTTTATCGGTCTTATTTATTTTATTTCACTTTTTAGGGCATCTGATTGTTTTCATAAGGGTGGCCCTTAAAAATCAAATGAACGATTTTTCAGTCTCACCTACTCAAACGATAGTGCCACGGTCAAAGATAATACATATAAATGTTAGTTCCGATTGAAGACGGTTGAGGCGTGTCGCACAGGCGGGACCAATATTCATTTGTGATAATTTCGGCTAAAGTAGTATCGACGTAGGGGTTGAGGGTTAGGAAATCAGGGGGGCTACTCTGCATTGCGATACGAAAGAGAAATGCGATGCGATAGGCAATCACCACTGTGATAACTTACGATGTATTTGCGCGATGCGAATCATTCACTTTCGCATCGTATTACAGAGTAACCCCCCTGATGTAAAAATTGTCTTCCTACATTTTTAAGGACCACCCTAATGTGCATACATAGTTGATCACATCTCCTAGTAATCTAAAATTTACCGTTACAATTTGCTCTAATTGACTAAAATTTCTGCCTGTTTTCTTAGTTGTTAGCGATTTGCAACCTTTTGCTTTAAAAATTTATGCTACAGATACGCTAATGATATGAGCCGCCAGTTACTCAGAGTGAGATGACCTGTATAGATTGGCTTAAATATATTTATATACATATACATATGTACATATGTATACTAATTAGACATATTAATGTACATAATTTGGGGCGCATTCTCACACACATATGTATATATGCATGTACGTAAGCGCATATGTGCATAAAGAGGAATAAGCTGAGGAACCAGGGCCCGAATCGTGGCATTCGATAGCGAGTGCCCTTCGACAATTTAAATTGTATTGGGGAGAAAAGAGCTGTAATTTTATTCTATTCGATTCGAAACGAGCCATCATTTTATCACGAATGCCGCGAAGCGGGCCCAGATATCCTGTTCTTATATAAATATGCACATCCACACATACCTACTTGTACATACACTTATGCATGCGGATGCGCATGTGCGTAGTATTGACATATAAGGACGCGTATAATATATTCAAATTGCTGCTATGGCTGCTGCTGCGATTGGGTAGCGTGCGCGACTAAAGTACAATGTGCTTCAAAATTGTATACAGGGTGCTGTTGTGTACGTGCTTGAAAGGTGCCGTGAATGGCGCAAGCGCCTACGCTTTCTCTTAGACATGCGTAGCCAATGCGCCACTCTTCGACTTGCCATTAGATGGTAGGATAAATTGGCCGGAGGGACTTTGCGCCATCGCCACCGACACTGCCATTGGCGTCGTTGTCGTTACTGGTGTGGCGGTGGAAATGGGTGCAGCTTGTGTGAGCGGTGTCATTGCCGCCAACGTATTGCTGCTGGCTGTCAAATTCGAGCTACTACCGCTAACACTGCCAGCGCCATTACTGCTATTGGCTCCAATACCAATGCCACCCGCAGCGACGCTGTAGTTCTTCAACGCATTCACGCCAATACCGCCGTTCATGTTCGCATGCTGCTGGCTACTGGGGTGGTGGTGATGACGTTGGTAGGGTGGTGGCGCAGGTGTGGCGGCGGGATTGGCCGTGCTTGGTGGTGGTAAAGGCGGCAGAAGGGAGGAGTTCGAGCGCAGATATGGATTACCGTAGATGGCGCTGAAGCGGCTGTCAATGCCGTTTTGGAGAAGCGATTGACCGCCTAGAGGAGTGGAATTAATTACGCTGTTAGTGGGCACACAAAGAATCATACGAAAACCCCAACTTACCTAGGAACCCATTGCCCATTTGTGCGGTGCTCTGTTGCGGCTGTTGCTGCATATCGTTGCGGTTGCGTGGCAAACTGAGATTGCCAGTCGTTGTGACGGGATTTGTGTAGTGTGGCAAGGTGGCAGAGTTGATTGTGCTGGACTGGGACTTGTTGGCATTGCTGGTAGCCGTGCCGCCGGGCTTGCCACCCTCCGTGGGCGGACTATAGTCGAGCGCGTACTCAAAATAGGGCGCATAACCGTTAACAGTCTCTTTGTAGTCTTGATTCTTTAAATTTTTGATGTGACATTGACGGCTGTAGCTGAATTCGCCGGAGAATCTGCGTTATAAAGAATATTTCATTAAGAAGCACTTGTTATAAAAGTAATAAATATTTGCTGAGTCTCACCTGTCATCCAACTTCACTGGTCCGGCCAGTGGCACACCCAGCGTGGCGCCCTTCATTTGCACATCAGGCATTGGTGTTTGCGTCAGATTGAGCGCCAAACCATCGGAGCCCGCCACCGAATAATCAACATCATAAGCTTTGCCACGCAATTCGTTCTTCAGATCGGAAAGTTTATCGCCACCACGCGATGCCTCCGGTATGACATCCGCCGGAATGGGTTTCTTATTACTGCGTTTCATGTAAACAATCACCAGCATCACAATCATTATGACAATGGCGACCGAGGAGAGTGAACCCATAACGACAAGCAGCACGGGCACTGAACCAGCTGGAAAAGCATATGGGAGAGAAATTTTAATTAGAACAGCACGAAAATTCATTTAAAAAGTCTATAACTCACGTTCTGGTTTCAAATTGATCAACAACGAGTCACTGCCATACGAGTTCATCACTGTACAATTGTAGCGTCCGTAATGACTGGAGCGACTCTCTTTGATTATAAGCGCCGCACGCACACCCTCTGGCAGATGCTGTTCCTCGAAAATGTAGATATCTGGGTCGGCAGTGCTCATATTTATCACCTTGCCATCGAATGACCAAATAATCTGCTCTGCTCTGGGCACACTGAAAGCCACACAATCGATTTTCGCTCGACTTCCCACAGCACCAAATTGCACTTTATGCGAAGTAATAATCGGTGCACGCTTAACGAAAATCGTTGCCTCGGCGCCTATCTCTGGAAAGCCGGAAACTATTGCCTTGCAGTAATAACGGCCAGCGGACTCGGCAGTCACCTTAAGTGTAAGATTAGCTGAAGTGCCAACGACCTGTTGGGGATAATGGAGTAAACGGTATTTAGTGGAAATTCCATACTTACAAATGCATGGAGGTAAGAAGGACAGATTTAGAAGAGTATACGGTTTTAGACAAAGACACGCACCTGATCGGTATTCTCGTTGATCCACTCGATTTCAGGCGTCGGATTGCCATCCACGTCGCAACGTAAATTGGCATTGGTGCCGAGATCTGCTTCAACAGAGATGGGACGGTGTCGGAAGATGGGAGCATCTGAAAGAAAAAGAGTTAGGAAATTGTAGACACAAGGAATTTTCCAGACTTTTTAAGATATTTCAACAAAAGCGTTCCGAAAATGGGATGGATCGCCGCCTAACACTCTCGTGGAAACGCTTTTAGTGGGTAGCAGGTTATTTCCCAGTGCAAGAAGAGATAAAGGGGCGGCAAGCTAGGCAAGAAACACTACCAGACTAAATCGCGGCGGGTAACTGTAGAACCAGTGAAATTTCTTTTAACCTATTTTAGAGAAAAGTTAGAGGAGTATTCGTTCCTGAAACGTCGAAAAGTACGTTAGACGGTTTAGTGGACAGTTCACTTAGTACTCAGCAACACTCACACCATAGTGCAAAGGCTTGTGAATGAGCTCTGCACGACCTTGTAAAAAGATCGAGGCTGGAAGCAGTTGAGCGCAAAATAGGAGGCTTTGCTGATGTTAAGGTGGTATTGAACAACGCAAACTTTGACTCCATGGGCTCAGCGGCATGGATTAGATGAAACAATCGGAAGATGCATTTACTCCAAGGTGGAAGATTACTGACTGTGGGGAAGGCAGATTGCTTTTGTACCAATACAGAGGTTGGGATAGGATACCCACGGTGTGTTCTCCCACCTCTCCTGTGTCGTTTATCGGAAGTGAAAGACTTCGATCACAACCTAACTTACTCGAAAAATCCCTTAGGGATGTCCTTGGAAAGATACGATTGACAGAGTTCCGGACGCGGGGTGTTGTTTGAAAGATTCTCAGAAAAAATCGGAAATGACAAATTTATACCTTGGGTCTCATTTAGTATAAAAAACGCTCTTAACTTTTATGCAAGGGAAGAATGGCGAGATCCAGATACTCCCTTGGGGAGATTGGTAAAAACTTTCTATACTGGCAGTCCCAAGACGGTAAACGCAACCGGAGCTGTCTGGCATCTGGAGCACAACTGATTTAGGTACAACGACAACGGTTTTCCAATCAGAGGCCTTGGCAATACTCAAGGAAGCGGACTGAATAATTGTCCAAAGGTGGCGGGGACACCAAATTAAGGGGCAGCCAATCTGCACTAAAAGTCCTGGAAACCGCTCGTACCTTATCAAAAACACTAGTCGAAAAATTTTGACGTAATTGCGTTAACCTAAGAAAAAAAATTTTTTCTAAGCTAATTTTGGGTCGCTGAACACGAAAACGATACCCATTCTTTTTTTCAAAGAAACGTTTTCGAGATTTTTTCAAAATACTTGTTTTTTGGTACCTTTCGGAGTTATTTGTCAATATCTTTAAAAACAATCATCTAATCGACGTAAGCAACCTACCGTTCGAAAGGTATTGATACGCCCTTTGCAAAAATATATAACTTGTGCAGATTTAAATAAAAATTATTACTGTTACTAGGGACCAAAATCGAGAATAGTGGAATTTTCAGTCATTTTTGAAAATTACACATTTTTAGATGCTTATTTTTAATTACAAAAATTTTTTTAAATTTTTCTTTTTCAAATTTTTATAAAAGATAAATCATTGCAGTAAATTTTGAGTCTAAGATCATTCAAATCGGATAAGAAATGTGGATGTTACGGAGCACTGAGCAATAATTCTAACTTTGCATTTTTCACACAATCTCCCTTTTAGTCGAAAAAAAGCTTTTCCCCTTGAAGTTTTTAGTTTGCGTTCGGTAGAGTCTTCTCGAGTTCGCATCCAGGAGAAAGAAAAAAATT
>JAPVRG010296512.1:7305-19001 GCA_029783565.1 Rhagoletis cerasi
CAACATCTAAAACTTGAAAAGTTTTTTTTTCTAACAGCGCCAATACTCTGAGTGTATTTTCTTCAAAAAATTATCTGCCATCCGGAGGCGACGTAAAGCTGTAGGTCCCTCTTTCGGGGTTATAACTTCAAGACAGACACCTCAAATTGGGGAAGAGCTCGGCCAAACACTTATCAAAAATGTAAGCGCTACTGCCGTTGGCTGTCGATGGATTTTCTTCGTCCTTTTTAAACTTTAAGTTGTGGTTAATAAGAAATATATATATTCAAAAACTACGCCATCTACTACTATGAATAATGCTCGTATCTATACTTTTTCGGCAGTATTATACATCTCTTTGGATTCCAAAAATAGATACTATTTTTTCCAAAATACTGCATTTATATGAAAAAGTACTTTTTTGCTACCTAAATTTTTTAATTTACAGAAGTACATAGTATAAATTTATCAGTCGTTGATACAAAACGATATAAGCTAACAGGGACTCGTTCGTGGAAACACCTTATAAAAATGCATGTGCATACAGTCATGTAAAAAAATAGGGACACGACATTTTGAACAGTTTCGACTAATTTTCTTTTATTTGTTTAACGTTTATTAATTTTTTATTATAGTCTAGTTCATTATATACTACTTAAACACCATATAAATCCACGTTTATGACTTTGTAGAAAAATTCAACAAATTTTCAAAACAACAGAAAAATGTAAGTACGCAGTTTTGTAGCCCATTAAATTCTAGTGCAATAAAGTGGAAGTTTCAAGAGGCTAAAAATTTGTGTTGATTTTGATAACTTTTCTTCCAACCAAAAAAAAAAGTCGAACAAAGCAACTATGTATGGAAGAAAATGCGTGATACCGTCGGAAAGAAAAATTTAAAAAATCAACGGTATTTTGTGGACACTTCAAAATTAGGAAATTGTCCTTGTGCACAGTGTTGCCAGAGAAAGTCCCCTAAAAATCTTAATTTTTTAAAAAAAATCTTCAAAATAAGATTTTAAAGCTAAAAAAAATCTTTTCGATCCCAAGAAATCTTCATTTAAAAATACCTTCAAAGAAACACATAATTCAATATTGGCTTTACGGCTGTAAATAGCCTGTATTATGTTGATTGAAAAAAATTAACAATTTTAAGTTATAAAGTCGTTTTTATATCAACATAAACTAAAAATTAATATTGCCTTCGTGGCATCACAAAATTTGTAGGACAGTTTGTTTTCTAAGTCTATGATTTTACAAATAATAAACCTACGCATAAAATATGTATGTACATACATACGCTTTTATATACATTTGTATGCATACAGTGGCAAAAATATAATTAGGGACGCGACAGTTTAGCCTTTGGCTATTTTTCTTTTGTTTATTTAAAGTTTATTATTTCTTTTATGAAAGTTTATGTAGGTCCAAACTCCGATCTTTTTCCAAAGTTAAGAATATTCGACAAAGTTTTATAAAATTGTCGAGTTTTTTAATTATATTTCTTAGAAAGATTAAGGGTATGCAGTTTTGTGGACCATTAAATTTTAGTATAACAAAGTGCAAATTTGAGGTAGCTAGGACTTGCCTTACATCATACACAGAAATCTTCATTTTGAAGATATTTTCAGTGTAAAATTTTGCTTTTTAAAAAAATCGTTTATGAAGACTTTTAATAAAAAACAGCACAATAAATCTTCATTTTCAAGATAAATCTTCACTTATGGCAACGCTGCGTGTGCAACTGTGTTGAATTTTTATAATTTTTGTATAAAGTTAGAAATTTGGATTTACATGGATGGCTTTTGTTAGACCGTATTATTCAGTTTCGGGGTGTACAATAGGTACACAGTACCAGGAGTTCCTTTACTTTATTGGAAAACTGTTTTAAAAAATAACTAATACTCGTTCTGTAAAAAATGGTTTTTTCCCAGCAATATACAGTTTTTTGTCCGAAAAGAGATACGAGCGTTAACTATGAAAGAAAGATAGGCAGTATATTGAAATTTGGATGTAACGCATAAAGAGTCAATGCTACATAAAATAGCATTTGTATCTTATAAATATGTACTTCCCCGGAATAGTAAAAAGTTCGCGGTATTCCCTAGAAATTAAATTGAAACTGAAATGCAAGTCTGAGCAAGCTCAAACATTCATACAAATGCGAGTGGAATGGCTAGTGCTTACCAGAGAGACCAACCTAATGTTAGCCTTACTTAAAAATTCAGGGTCCTCTCAAGACGGTTGCTAGTTCTTATAGTTCCAAATATGTATGTATGTATATACAAGTACGTCAAGTACAAGTACAGAATGCGCGAGCAAATGATCATGTCGCTGATGAATCTCGCTCGCTGTACGACATACTAAAAATCGTTACGTTCTTCGTTACCCATCAATTTCTGCAGGGCTATCATTCATTTATAACAACATATACGTATATGTATATGAACTCAAGTAGATATCTCACTATTTTCTCACTTTTTCTATGCCACGAGATTAACATAATTTCTTTTGTTTTCCCAATAATACATAATCCAAACAATCTATATTGAAATATATGCCAACAAAAACATCCCAGATGGGGTCGAGGTCCTCGCCACGGATCGTTAGTCGGTCAGCATCCCACCATTATCGACTATCGGACGGGATACATAAGGTCCCATCTTCGGTCACCATCTGGCCGTGTGAGATGACTGACATGTCGCCTACTGGATTTCTACTTAATAATCAGCAACATCAACAACCGCATCAGTATCAGTATCAGCATCAACATCAACATCAAACTCATCAACAATACGGCGGCTATTCCACATCGTCGGGACTGCACTCTAGCAGTCACAGTCACAGCAGCAGTTCAACGACACGTGCACCACCTATTGGCAGTGGCGGCGGTGGTGTTGGCGGTCGTTTGTTTCCCTATTTTGGTGGTGGTGAACACGAGCGAGAGCGTAAAAAATCCGAAACGTCGTTTTTCAATTTGGGATTTCGGCGTAAATCGACAGTGGTTTATTATGCTTCCACTGATTAAAGGAGGATTAGCTGCATAAGTGTGTGTGACACACGGTGGATACGCTGTGTAGAGAACAAAGGTGGCGCAGTCCGCAAACCGCTGCTTTGGTTTTGCCGATTTTGACAATTCTCAAGTAAAACTAAACAGCGTCGCAGAATGTAAACAAAAACTTTAGATGCACTGAAATTCATTATTTTTTCACGAAAATCACCGTGTTTTAACATTTTTAGGAGTTCCGTTGGCAACCTGCGGTCTGCTCCTGGGCAGATGGGCTTACAGTCGGCTCAGCGAGCGCTGGGCAAAAACCCCGACTTGCAAAGTTGCAAGGTCCTTCTGGCCGGTTTTGGTGGACCGCGGGCGGTCAAGGGAGCTACTGCAGCTGCCTAAGTGCCAGCCCTCGATTCTCAGAGGTGTACTGACCGGACATTGTCCTATAAGAACCCACGCGGTGCGACTCAATATCGGCACGGATCCCTACTGCCGCAGCTATCTGGAAGATGAGTTGGAATCATCTCAGCACTTCATCCTCACGGTGCACATTTCTTCAACACTCCCGAGGAGCTCTCCGGAGTGGACATCAGCTGTCTGCGGAACTTTGTTGTGAGCATGCAGCGCTTTTCTTAGGTTTAACACAGTTACCGTTCAAAGAATTTGTGTAATGTGGTATCACAATGGACAATTGAATGTCTAAGTGAATCCCCTTCGTGGGTCTACCACCATAACCTAACCTAACCTAACATTTTCCTTATTTATTATCTTTATATATCATATATTTTTACAGCTTAACACAATTAAACCACGTTTCTTATCGAAAAATTTAGTGCTAAAAAATTAGCTGTTTTGACATTCTTCTTTCACCTCCTATTCAGCTTTACTTTTACTTGAGAAATGTCAACAGCGCCGGGACTGCGCAATCTTGTATTGGATAACTCTTGCTCACGTAGGAGAGCAAGTGAATGATTCGAAGTGCAGCGAGTGATGCGAGAGAGCAATGAATTAGTATTGCGTGGAGACTAGTACTTAGTTCGATGAAAGTTGATAATTGTGCAAGAAAACGAAAAAAAAAAACGAAAAAGAATTTAAATTCTGTAATTGTGGTTTGAATTTATGCAATTAATAATATTAGTAATGCAAATTAGTTAATAAATGTACGATATGTTGAACGATTCGAAATACCAAGTACGTAATGTGCGAAAGTACTTAAACTTCTTAAAAAATATAAATAACTTATTTGAGATACTCGTATGAGCCGTAGTAAATTATTGTTGCGGTTCAAAAAAAAAAACTCCATAAAAATATTGTAATTAATCTCAATACACGACCTCTAAGGTTGAATCCGAGAAAAAACGATTTGCACGGTAATTAAAGTTTACAAAGTTGATTCTGCTCAATTAAAAATCTTGAAAAGGACACAAAATACATATATGTATATTAATAAATATTCAAATTATAACAAAGACAGCAAGTACTGTATATATTGTATTTATTTAGCGATTTTAATTGTACGTACATACGTATAAGCGTTATAACCGATTTAATAAAAAATCAATTACGATGTAAATTCTCTGTGCTAAAAATGTCTATAGATAAGTAATAGTTCCTTTCTTAACTGTTCATTGAAAACTTTAAAGAGACTATGATGAGGCTACGAACACAAGCAGACTGTGCAACATGAATTACAAATGTTTGCTTTTTTGAAGAGGAAAGTTTTATATCAGACTGTTTAAAATTGTTGGAAAACTTCTTTTGGATTCTTTTGACATCCTGCGTCCTCTGAGTGAGCTCTTTTAATCTAATTCGCTTTTAAATTTTCCTGCAAAACATTCTTATTTTCAGTGAAAACCAAGTTTCGTATACATATACATATGTACTTCCTTTTCTTACTGGGTTAGTTGCGAATTCAAGCTATTATAAAAACTCTAATTATGTAATGTGCCTACTACTGTTTCCTTCAAAATTTCGACCTTTCTGCGAGATGAGAAGAAAAAACTTTCCTACGCTGATTTTTAATCCGTCGACAGAACTTCTCAAATCCATTTCGATGCAAAGATGAAGAAATAATAACGTATAGTGAACGGAAGTTTTGGTTGTTTTTCTACAAAAAAAAAAATTCATAGAAATGGTCTTAAGCTTAATACTTTTTCATATTCAAATTTGACAATTTTCACACATTTATAAACAATTGTGAAATATGGATGTGAGCAAAATGAAGCGTCAGTACTTAATACACTGTATACTCTGTGGCTCAATACAGGTGTCGATTAAAAATCCTTACTTTTAAAATTAAATAAAAAATGTGTCAAAGTAAAAAGTTTCGTAATTACATTAACAAAAACACTTGCGTGACTTTCAGATGAAATTTTAGGGAGTATGCGCTACTTATAACTATACTTTATGGAGACTAGCAAGGCGAGGTTTAGTATTTTATTAAAAATGTCTCGTATCTCTATTTAAATAGTTGTGATTCGATATGATTACACTAAATCTGATAAAAATTAAATCACTGAGTGTTTAGAAATAAGTAGTATCTATAACTTTCTATAACTTCTTAAGAGTGTAGGAGGAAATCCGACGCCTTATGAAAGCAGATCATGAAACTATTTTAAATAAAAGTATTTATTAAAAAAAATTTTGTTGTCAACACAAAGAAGTTGGTCCATATAGGGGTTGTGCTATTTTTGCTTTACTTTCAAAGGCTCCAACAAATAATCGCACATGCTTTATATCCGCAGTATCGATATAATAACAAGAGATAGGATATGAAATTTTTAAAAAAAGGGGACGCAGATTGATCCTTTGACACATTTCATTATGGATTTTAATAAAAAAAAAGCCATTGGCAAATCTGTTTTTAAAACAAAAAGTTTTTCAATACAAAACTGCCGTTTTCACAGCTCAACGAATAATCGGACAGCTCACAATTTAACTATAAAAGCTAGCACAACATAAGGATTAACCATTTTTAAGTGCTTAGTATATGCCTTGGCTTGCAACTAGGGTTGGGTAGTGATGGTTGAAATTAAATTTTTTCCGTATTTCGAAAATTGCGCAACCATTCGATTATTCGATTCGAAATTGGGTGGTGCAAATTCGATTTCATTCGAATTTTTTCGAATTTTCAAACATTTTTTTACAGAAAATTTAAAAATTTGTTTGAAAGCATGATATCTCAAATCGAAAGAGATTCAATTGAATTTACATTAATGTGAGTAATTATCCGCATCGCTCTTCTTAGCTTCACAACCAAAAATAAACAACAAATAAGAAGTTTTTTGCTGTTTATCAAATGTATCATGTGCATATATGTTTTGTATCAATCAAAAAATTAACAAAATGTATATTGAAACTACTTCTTTGGGACGTATGATGTGCTTTTATTTATTTTTCTTTAAAGAGCTCTATCGAACCACATTTTGGGTGTGTCCCTAGTTAATACTTAAACAGTTATCGAAGTTTCGATTGCTCAATTTCCTTGCCTATTTTTAATTCATTCAATGCATCGAAAATATCGATTTTTATATACGGCACTAGAATTTATTTGTATAACTCGGATTTGTAACTATTTAAATCAATTGATACATTTTACTGTGAGTAAATACTTAAACACTTATCGAAGTTCCGATTGTTCCATTTCCTTTTTTATTTTCAATTCATTCGATGCATCGGAAAAATCGACTTTTATTTGCGGCACTTGAATTTATTTGTATAACTTGGATTTGTAACTATTTAAATCAATTAATACATTTTATTCTCATTTTTGTTGTTGGTGTTTCCGACATTCGTTCCACATTACATAATACATTTTACTTCGAGTAAATACTTAAATATTTACCGATGTTCCGATTGTTAAATTTCCTTGCCTATTTTTAATTCATTCACTGTATCGAAAATATCGATTTTTATATGCTGCACATGAATTTATTTGTATAACTGGGATTCGTAACTATTTAAATCAATTAATAAATTTCACTGTGAGTAAATACTTAAACTCTTATTATTATTATTGTTGGGGATAATAAATACTTAAACACTTATTGAAGTTACGATTGTTCCATTTTCTTGTTTATTTTTAATTCATTCGATGCATCGAAAATATAAATTTTTATATACGATACGTCGATATGCATCGATGCAATATTTCGATGCATCAAATCCACAAAACATCGATGTATTTTCTCTTTTTCACACACAGTGATGAGAAATTTAGTTAGAAAGAAGAAAGTTGCAGAGTTGCTTTTGTGCAAATAAAGACGAAATTCGATTTTTTTCTAGAAAAGTTCGATTTTATCCAAATTTTAGCATCACAAAGTTCGATTTCAAAAATTCGCCATTTTGGAGCTAAAACTCGAATCTCGAAGCTTCGAATTTAACCATCCCTACTTGCATCAACGCCTACATTCGTCGAGGCATTGAATCAGGACCGTCAATGTGCCGGCCCCAAAAAGAGAATTGAATTTGCTTTCATGTGCGTAGGGAATCTTAAAAACTCGATATATGTAAAGGTATTATAATGGACGAGTATGCAGTTTAAAGCTATTCTTACGGTTTCCCAAAACTCTTTGGTTTTCAGAAGATATTCTTTAGTAACACTCATTCCAATACCCTTATTTTTTGACTAACGAAGAGATTCTTTGTTGAAACCAAGGCATATTTAACAAGGTAGAAGTAATTTCGACACTTTTCTCTTTTGGACTGCGACTGAAATGACAAACTTGAACAAAATATTTCAAATCGTATTGAAAAAAAACTTTTATTTGAATTTTTTTGTATTTTTTGACACTATAGATGCTACTAAGAGAGCTTGTTTTGTGGTCACTTCTACCTTGTTAAATATATCTTGGTTCAAACTCTTCCAGGAAATTCATGTCGGTAAAGAAAATCTCTGAAGTATTTTTCACAGGCATCTTTTCCAGTAAGACTGTTTTAAAAGAATTAGCCTTAACATTTCGTTCTTCACTAATTTTTATTATTCTTCCTTGACCCTCCTTTCTATTACAAGTTAGTCGAAACTCATCCCGGAATCGTTTGTTGTTCATAAACGGTCGAGGGGTTTTTACCGACTAAAGCAGCGGTTTTGGGAAACGTACAATTTAACTATGTATAAGCTGTCATATTTCGAATAAAGCTTGATTGCCTTTTAGTAGCTTGTACACTACTTAATCGCTCTAATATTCTAACAAAACTAACGATTTAAGTCACATTTTTGTGACAAAAAAGTGCTGAAAAACATTGCATAGCGACAAAAAAGAAACTTGATTTTTGCACCTACTGCTTTGTCCGTTGAGTTGATTTTACATGTTTTTTTTTTTATTTGGAGGTCGATGTTTGCGTTTAAAGTGGATTTTTTTTTAGCTTTTTTTGCTGTCAACATCAATATAAAACCAACGAAAAAAATGATTTGTGTATTTAATCATCAAAAATTTCGCTTGCTTTATAGTTTTTATTTAAACAGATTCTGCGGAAGTCAAGTTTGTCCGTCCGATTATTCGTTGGAACCACTGTCAGTTCATTCTTTTACCAAATATATAAGACCACAGTAAGCAATTTCGGATCAGAATGAAACGAAAATACGTTGTATCCTAAAGGTTTGTTTTCACGATAGCAACTTCAATAGCATTTGTCGTCAAATATGTAAATGAAAACCCGTTGTCACATGAGACCGAAAATGCAGTATACCTACTAATATCATCGGAGACAAGCGCTGTTACAACGACTATATCTCTGTTTTTGAATCATAACATTTATGGGCATGGCAAATAATCGGCTCTATCGATCCGAATGTCCGAATGCAATGTGGGTTATTTAAGCGATTTAAATACGTAAGAAAGTTTCGCTGTAGTGAATACAAGCGTATATTTTCATTCAATTAAATTAGTACGTTAGAATACCTAAATAAAATGAAACTGAACTAAGGGGTGTTTTCGAAAAAATCTGGATATTCTACTCAAACATTTTATTGTACTCTTCAAAAATTGTATGAGAAAAAATTCTTGTTTCGAGTTTGAGGAGCTTATTTTTATAAAAAAATATAGTAACTATATCGAGTATTTTTGATCAAATAATATTTGACGGAAATCTGTGAAAATGGTTAAATGACATAATTATTTTTTAAAATTTTTTGTATAAGAAGATTGTTATCTTTGCCTAGGTAAGGCGGCTATAAAGCTGATGTATGATTGTATGTCAATAAAAGAATAAATATACTGCATATACAATTGATGAATCGCTGATATGAGGTTATAATATACCTATTATGTATTGTTGGTATTTCTTGAAAACGTGATGTAGTAGACTTAATTCAAATTTTATCAGTTTATTTATGTGAATGTTTGTAAGTTGTGAGATGTAACCGCATAGTTCCATGTTAATTAATTGTATCTACATACACATATAGCCTATATATTAATATTTATACTACATTACAACATTTTAACAATCGTGTAAGAAAATTGAGAGAACAAATAAAAATTAAAAAAAAAAAAATTAGTTCAATTACAAAAAAATGTTATAAGCATGTAAGCTCAAGAATGGAAATACATAAGTACATTAAAATAAATGAGTATAATTAAAGAAAAGGTCGAGTTCGAAATTTATAAGAAAACAAAACGAAGAACGGAACAAAAAGCTGGTAAGTCTTTTACTCTACACTTCCCTAGCATATCATTTTTGATACTATTTTTTACGAATTTTTCTACGAATTTCAGTTATGTTGATCAACTTTGAGGCAGACATACTAAAAAATAATAAGTATTTTTTTAAATTTCTCTCACTAAAAAAGCAGAAGTTACAAACCTTCAATTAGTGCTAAGTACTACACTACATCTGTTGTAACTACAGTCATGTGTAAAATATGTATTATTAAGACCACAAAAAGATTTTGAAGTGAAACTTCGTTGCGCTCGTTGGGCTGTAATTCCAATATCGAATGAAACGAAAAAGCGACAGGAAAAGGGAGGGGATGGCGCGCGTGGTGGGGCAGTCGGACGGAAGGAGACATGGGAGAGAAACGAAAACGGGACAGATTCGGAGTAGGAAAAAACGAGAGGGGAAGCATGTAATCGATATATTTATCGATAAATTCATCAATTTTTCAATCGTAATATTGATCGATATTGTTTTCGATATAATAATCGATAGTTTTATCGATATAATAAGCGATATTGTTATCGATATTTTTATCGATATAATAGTGGATATTGTTAACGATATATCTATCGATTAAGTTATCTATTTTGCAGTCTTTATATTTATCGATACATTTTTCGATATTGTTATCTATATAATACAAGGTATTGTTATCGATATATTTATCCATATATTAATCGATATTTTTATCGATTATATTTATTATTAGGTATGATATGTGATGTTATGGATTAAAATATAACCTTAATCATATAACATTATATTAACTAGCCTGTCTTTTTATTCACAATTTCAAACCAACGAACAAAAGCTATTGATTATGACACAAACTGGATATGTGACATAAGTTTCACTTCGACAGTGTGGCCCAGGCGCACTTAATTTTTTTGAATATCGACTGCTATTACTCATTATCAACCCACAATCGTGAAATATATATCTTAAAACTAAAAGCTTATTTGTTCAATCCGCCAACAACAGTAATTTAAATTAAATTTAAATTGCTGTAAAGGTGTTATATTTACACTGGCCCAATGCAGGCTGACTTTGCTTACTTTAGTCTGCTTTGATTTACTTTGAAAGCTCGTTTGGCCAGTGCGGGCTTGGAAAGCTGTCAAAGCAACCAGCTATGTTCCATGATTCAATAATTCACAGGTTGTAGCAATCGTACAAAAACAACATTTACCGTTGGTATGAACTCGTTGTGTCAAAAACAGATTCTTTATGTATTCATAAAAGTATGTATATGTATACCCTGCATACAACGATTTCAGAGTATTCTGAAAGCTTTCAGGATTTTTTTTTAGAATTTTCTATACTAGTTCTTGTCAACCGCTTCATATGTTGTTCTTTAAAGACTCGTAAAAAAATCTGAACAAACTTCCGATACTCTTAAAGGTTTCGGGAGCATTTGTTTGCAGGGCATATATTTACGTGTACGTGTATGTATACGCGGATATGCAAACAAAGCAAAACAGGCGATAATTTGACATAACCGATACAGTAAGAAGAAGCATGGCTTCTATCGCTCTCACCTGCAATTGATGCGCCTCGGCTATGTTCCCACAAAGTTCCATAAAAATAAAAAAGAAATAAAAAAATTTTTTCAGACTATTATCGACGAATAGTTCATATTATTAGCTCGAAAAATGCTTTCCCGTGAACGGTTTGTATATCAAATATGCTTAATATGAATATGAAAATAAAAGAATAATTTTTATTTAACTGCGACTTACACACATTTTTCGGGAATATTTTTTAAGTTAATATTTATAAGTATGTACAGAGAAAAAAGATGCCGCATACAGGGCCACGCTGCGATCGGGCGCAACGTGAGCTATGTAAGCTAGAAATTTTTTTTTAAATGCTTTTTAAAACCACTTCATATGATGGGGTGTACGGCGAACTTTTTTGCCTGTAAAGCTGGGTATTGTGTTTTTCACGTGAAAATTTCTCTAGTCGCCTAGCAACTATTTGGGAGGACTTTTTAAATATTTTGAATATAGAATGTGTTCCTGGCATCGTTTCCCATCAGATTCAGTTATTTTCACGCCTTCAACATG
>JAPVRG010296534.1:0-13023 GCA_029783565.1 Rhagoletis cerasi
CGTGCATAACAACCATCGAGTGGTAGCAGTTTTCATCATGATTTACACACATACCACTATGTTCATTTTTTAATAACCAAAAATTTGTGTCCATTCTTTCTCGCGGTCACTCTTTTATGACCAGTTTTATTTGAACAAAGTAATATTTTCATTTCCAAATACCAAGCGCTCATACATGTGATGTAATAAGTTTTTTACTTCTACGAACAAAATTGTTTATATAAATTTTTAAATTTCCAAAATTCCACTTTCTGAATTTCAAAGGCTTGTACAAACGAATTAAAAAGTCCTACAAAAAAAATTTTGTATATAGAAAACTTGTTGCTTCATATGAACGAGCGCCTGGTATTGCGAAAAGAAAATATCGTTTTGTGAAAATAAAAAACTGGTTCGTTATATAAAATTTACCGCGAAAGTTTTCTTTATAAATATGCAGTTGGCTTTAAAAAATTATGGACTGCAAAATGAAACTGATACGATACTTTTTGTCGTGGTGAATGCTTTACCAAATTGTAGCAGTAGTGGAATAGCAGAAGCAAAAACACTATTTTCTACTATAAAGATTTTCTTCCACCGTCCAGGCTTTTTTTCACTGTAGTACTGATTGATCAAAAGTATTTTTATTAAACCAAAATTTACAATCAAGGTGATTGAAAATTTTTCTGTTAATTCACGTTCTCTATGTGAATGGTTCTCTAGCATTCAATAACACACTACATATTTTGGAATTAAAAAGTTTTTTCATTCTCAAAAGTGGTTGTTATATATTTGAAATCAAACAATCACATTTTTGAAACGAATTATATGTGAATGAAAACTCAATCGATTGAATCACTACATCTTTTTTAATTATTATTTATGTGGCGTATTAACATTCATTTTCAACAGTGTTATTTGAGCTTTGTACCACGATTTGTTTTTTGGAAAAATGGAAAAAAAACAACACAGTCTAAGCGGTAGAAGTTATAGCTGCTATTTCGGAGATCACCACATCTCCTCATCAGACTTCTTTTTCTAGACTTCAGCAGGGATCGAACCCGCATCATCGATGTTCAAAGCCAGCAACGCTAACCACTCGGGGTGTACATGGCTACCAGCAAACAATATTCAAAACAACAAATCCAACAATTTAGTCAACCCATCTACTTCTTCAAGCGATAATACAGACCTAAGACCAAGCTATGAAGACGAATACGACATGAAAGATGAAGAAATGTGAAATCTCTCTTAGTTAAAACTAAATCAACCGCCTTTTTTCTCTTCCGCTCAGTATGAAGGTACTACAGTGGAATATGAAAGGTTACACCAATAACTTCATCGAACTCCAACTACTAATAAAAGACTTAAATCTTGACATTATATGTATACAGGAAACACAAGTTTTTCTATAAAAACAACAATACATTTCAACCCAAAGAATACGCGGGCTATTTTGAAAATCTACCTATAAATAAATCTGACAAACAGGGCATTGCAGTACTTATAAGAAAACAAATTCCCCATAAAGTAATACCAATCAGTTCAACAATTGCTACAATTGGAATTGAAGTAACTTGTGAATTTACGATCACAATCATCAACGCTTACATCCTCCCCACCAAAACGTTTCAAAAATCGACTTGTGTTCGATTACCCACAACTTAGCTTCACCAGTTCTGCTCTTTGGCGATTTCATTATGGGGCTCGGACCTAGCAAACGAAAGGGGTAAAATAATTGAAGACTATATTTTACGTGAAGATCTCATTGTTTTAAACGATGGCTCTGCTACTTACTTCTTCACGCATTGATCTCTAACACACGTGGAAATATCGGTATGTTCTTCTTCTGTAGTGCCAAAGCTCTCCTGGAATACCTTTGAGAACTTGCACGGAAGTGATCATTTTCCTATAATCATTAACATATATTCGTTCATCGCTTATAACAAAGTTGAAGCTAGAATTAAATTTAAAACCGATTTAGTGAACTGGACATCATTGCAACACAACTGCACTACTCTATCCGCACAATCTAAAAGGTCCAGTAATGTGAATAAAGAAGATGCTAAGTTTCAGAAAATTACTCGACCAGCAGTCAATATTTCCATTCCACAAACAAAACCTGGTTGTGTCAAAACCATTAAACCCTGGAGGAATTCAAACCTCCACAAAGTAATTGAAGAGAAGCAATCACAATGGCAGAACTTCAAAAGAAATTGGTGCACAGAATCTTTAGTCCTGTATTTTAAAGCCAAATCAAAATTCCAAAAAGCAGCATTAGAAGCTAAGCGTTCGTGTTTTGAAGACCTGATTCGAAAAATCAACTCAAGATCTTCTACCAAAAAACTATGGGCGAAAGATCGGTATTTCCAGCCTCACTCACGCGGCAACAAACTACAATACTCACTCGTCTGCGTTTGGGTCACACACGGCTGCGCGGTTTAGGACCATCAGGCTGTCCTCTTTACAGCAGCACCTTATCCATAGATCATGTACTAGATAACTGTAGTCAATTAGATTTTTTTAGAAGAAAATTCTTCGACTCTACTGCACCAAACTCCTTCTTAAATATATATAGCGTTGAAAATATTTCAAAATTTATAGTTTTTTTTAAGTCTTGTAATCTACTTTACCAGATATGAATATATCCCGAGAAGCTTCTGATATTGAATAACGATGTAATAATTTAATCACATAGATATATAAACATAGAAGTTTATTACTCTCAACAGTTTGGCAGGCGAGTCGAAGGCCCTAGCAGCTAGTACTCCTCTAGTATTTAAGTGTAATAATTGTATTATTATGCCTAAATTTAATAAATAAATAAAAATAAATTAACTGTAACGTTCTATGCGACGACTCTTTGCCTAGTGAACTGCGGACATTGGGTCTTAACCTTGTGAATTTCACCCTTCCTACACATTGTACTGCAACAAGCAATACTTTGTTGGATCTTTTCTTTGTTGGTGATGTTTCAAAAACGTTGATGTTTGACCAATTGTCCGTACCTGTCTTCTCAAAACATGACCTCATATTCCTCGTTTATGACTTTCAGCCTATAACCTCTACCCAAACGATCACCTATAGAGATTTCAAAAACATTAACAGCTTGGTACGAAGATAAACACAATAGATTGCGTATGTTGCATGGAATCCGCGGAGGATCAAATAACCTTTCTTGAAAATAATCTTACTTTGTTATTCGATGAGTTTTTCCTTATAAAAAAAACTTCACAAAAACCTCAGCATCCATAGTTTATTAACGAAATAATATACCTCATTGTTAAACGAAAAAACGCTTATAAGCGATGGGAACGTTTCAGACTTTCCTTATTGTTTGAACGTTTTTGTTCGATCCAAAATGAGGTCGCGAAAAAGATTAGAAATGCAAAAAGGCTATATTATGAACAAAAATTCGCCCAAATCGTGGGAGGTAAAGGTAATTGGTAATTGTGCGTGCCATAACCATAGATATCAATAAGCTTAGTAGATTTTTTTTTATTGTCAAATATTGAAAGCACTGGGGTCTTTCGGGTTTTATGAGATCTTAAAGCAGCTAGTGACAATAATTTAGTCACGCCAAAGCGTTTTATATTAGATTTTTCGCTCTTTTCATCAAAGTTTTCCAAGAAGACAAGGTATGGCCGGAAACACTCTAACAAAGAAAAAAGTAAAAATAAAGCGTTTTTTACCACCCATTGAGCCCGTTTAAGTTTTTAACATTAGAAAACAAATTATCTAATCATAAAACGTACCAATATTAGACAAAAATGTGTTTTAAATACAAGTTAAGTGAAAAAGAAATGTGTCGCAAAAATCGGATGTAACGTTGCCAGTGTAAAAACAAAAAGGTTTTTTGCAGACATTTTAAAGGCCTTTGCAAATGGAATTTTTGTATATTTTCTTAATATTATACATACGTTTCTCGTACCAATTAGAAAACGTGACATTTTAGTATATTTGGAAAAGTTTTTAGCTATTAAATATAGGTAACGTTACCAGTGATTTTATAATAAAACTGAATTAAGTCCTTGAGGTTCTCTAATACAGGTGAGAAAAGCTCAACAAAACAAAAAGAGCTGTAGGAGCGGCTATACCGAAGGCTTCATACCTTTCATGGACATCTGAAAATTTTACTTTAACAGATTACTTTCAAATGCAGTTAGTTGTTTGGGAGCTAAACAAAATTTTTATATTCACAGCACACATAGACAGAGGAATAAAATAAAACCCCATACCTGAACAAGGTGTATGGATTCTATATTTTATAGTGAGCCGATCCTCGTAATTTTAAATATACGTATTCTGTAGATAATGAGGGAAAATAGTGCGAAATTTCATATCTGAACAATCAGTTGTATCGGTTTCGGTTGTTATAGAGACCTGATCTTTGACATTTTCACTGTAAGTATTCTGTTGATAATTAGTAACAACAGCGCGAAATTTTATGTTCCTATCTGTCATATAGGAGCTATGTGCTGTAGTGGTCCGATTTTGCCGGTTCCGACAAATGACTGATCTTTAATATATACAAATGAGTTGGCGTGTGTTTGTGACAGCATAACTAAAGAACGGAGTGGCTGATTCGTTTTTAAGTTTGTTCACTGTTGACTCCGAATGGTATGTAGACAAAAAAATTTCCATAATTGGTGTTGCCAGATATCTAAAATATCAGAAAAAATTTTAAATATAAATAAGCCGCAATAATGCTATTGCACTGAGAAAGTATAGAAAAAATTAATTCAGAAAAAATTTGGGTAGGGTTGCCACCATTCGAAAAAAAATTTATTTATAAAAATGGATTGCTTTCATGTGTTATCGCATAAATCAAGAACGGCTCAACGGATTTGCTTCGCTTTTATTTCATTTTGTTTCTTTATGTCTGTAGAAGGTTTGTGAAGAGAAAATTAGAAAAATGGTGTTGCCAGATATCTGAAATATCAGAAAAAAAATTAAATATAAATAAGCCGCAAAAATGTTATTTAACTAAGAATGTATAAAAAAAATTAGTTCAGAAAAAAATTCGGATAGGGTTGCCACCATTCGAAAGAAATTTGTATATATATAAATGAATTGCTTTCGTGTGTTATCACATATCTCAAGAACGGCTCAACGGATTTGCTTCGTTTTTATTTCATTTTGTTTCTTTCTGTCTGTAGAAGGAATGTAATGAAAAAATGGGAAAAATGCTGTTGCCAGATATCTGAGGTGTTAAAAAAAAATTAAATTTAAATAAGCCGCAATAATGTTATTTCACTGAGAATGTTTGCAAAAATTTAATACAGAAAAAAATTTGGACGTGTTTCTCGCACAGCCAACTTTACGTCGCTTGCTTTCGCGTTGGTAAACCATCATCATTATTTATATACACAGTAAACGAACGAACAAGAAACGTGGTTTGCCATCAGGCATTGCTGTGAGCATAATTTTTTACAGTAGAAAACTAAATAAATCCTTTAATGAATTCAAATATTTTGAACAGTAATCGTCGTAATGAAAATCCGCCCATTTAATTTTTAGGTTCTTCAAATGATGGTTCGTGAAAATGACGGTACCCTATACGTATGTACATTGAAAGTCCATGCTTGATGCACGAATAACGCGATTTCGTATGTTCGCCAATATGAGATTTGTTCATAATTTGTAGCTGTAGTGCACCATGTAGGGATGTAAAAGTCCATTTATTCATTAACAAAACACGTTGCAGGATGCCCGCAATTCAATTAATTTTATTTAAGCTTTAATTTATCAAGCAAACCCGTAAGCATAATTTAGTTAATTTACAATCATTATCACTTCAAAATCACTACTAAACTATAACTGATTGAAATAAATAAATAAATTTTTAAATACATATGCTCATTGAAGTTGTTTTCTTTTGTTTGGGCTTTACATGTTAGGCACAACAACGTGTTCCGGGTCTGCTAGTTTGATATAAAAAGACACCCGCTTACCAAATTTCAGTCTGATATCTCAAAAACTGAGGGACTAGATTGCATACAAACAGACGGACAGACGGGCAGACGGACATGGCTAAATCGACTCAGCTCGACGTTCTGATTATATAATTATACATTTTCATGGGTCTATCTGTACTTATTCTGGTACTTGCAAACATCGGACCAAAGTTATAATACCATTTCATGCTCATGAAATATATACAAATTGAAGACCTCGCCACAATATGAGCACGATAACAAAATAATGTAAAAAATATTATTTAAAAACATGTTCAATCAAAGGAATAAAATAAAATAATGTAACAAAATATTTTTTAGCAAGAAGATGTTGTTAACACTGCACTAAAATTAATAAAACAAAATAAGTTAAGCTTTCGTCAAAGTTACTAAAAGCCAAATAGTGAAAGGAATTACGCAAACTCTAATGAAATTTACTATTAATTTGTATTTATTTACTTCGTTTTTAAAAAGTTTGTCGCGCGAATAGCGAACCGGCAGTTACACATCTGCATACATATGTATAACCAATTGTGCATGTACGTTGAATTCGCCGATGAGACGAACTTCGTCCTCTCTTTGGTTGTGTGCAATCCCATACACTGCAGTGTGTTCTAATTTTGACAGCGAACTTTCTTCCGACGAAGTTCGCTCAGCGAATTGATTCTGGTTATACTTTAAGTAAAAGGAAATTAAATGTTCTATTTAACAACATAGACAGGTATATTTTCACTCTTAAACGTAGAGATCACATATCTGAGTACGCCAAAAAAGTCTTCGGTATCAATTTCAATGACTTACTCAAAATTAGAAACCTGCTTTTAATGCACAAAATCATTTGTACTAAAAATCCGAATTATTTATATAACAGAATATCCTTTTTGCGCTCAAATCGTGGAAACAAACTAAGACAACCTGTTTATAACCGTTCGTCATTTTTTCGTGCACACTACCCGCCTGTGGAACTCACTGACACACACTTTGCAGGATTTGCGTAGCGCGGTGAGGTTCAAGGCTACCCTGTTCAAGCACTTCCAAAATAATTCCAAAAATTATTCGTTTAAACTATAATTGTATTTATCTAAGCACCTTTTAACGAAATGTATCTATTTCAATTTATTTTTACTCTCTATAACTATACGCTATTCCACATTTTTAACAATTACATATTATCAATTCGTTTTCAAACTTTAATTTTATAATGTAAAATGTCACGCGATTAATAATGTTGTTTAGTTTTAAGTATTTCTTTTATTTAATTTTATCATCTACTAGCTGGCAGTGGTTGCGCGGGGCTTTGCCACGCGCGTCAAAATATGCAAAAAGTCAAAATCTTAGTGTTTAGACAGTACTGTAGACCAACTTATTAGACAACATTTACTATTGGTCTCACCAAAGCAATTTAACTGAAAAATGATGATTTACAACTTCAGTCCATTTAAACTTGAGTTAACCAAGATATGCGTAAGGCTAAGTCAAGTAAAAAATATTAAGGATTCTTGCAAATTTGTAGTTTTTACGGTAAAGTAGAACATTTTTAGTAGATTACTTTTTGAAGTGAAACTTCTTACTCGAGTCCGGAGATGGTTGCGTTAAATATTTAACACCAAGTCATAAAATCTGTATCGTTCGTTCGATTTTCAAAAATGTGGTGTCACATGAAAGACCTTGTCCTTTGGGTGTGCAACATAGCTTTAGTTCCTTAAAAGGAGTTGCCACGTGTTAGAAAATCGAATTCAAAATTTCTCTGCCGCAGAGGGGTGCGTTAAATATTTAACACCAAGTCATAAAATCTGTATCATTCGTTCGATCCTGAAAAATGAGGTGTCAAATGAAAGGGCTTGATCTGTAGATGTGCAATGTGGTTTTAGTTTTTTAAAGGGTTGCCATATATACGAAAATCAAATTCAAGTTATTTATTAAGTTAAATGAATTATCCCAATATGGGTATCAAAATAAATGGTTTTGAATAAACCGTATTTTCTAGCTACATGTAGGAGGGTTGCCACATTTTTCAAAAGTCAAATTTAGTTAAATTATACAAAAGTCTTATGCATAAAATTCTATACAGTAAGCGTGAAAAGAAGGACCTCAAAGAAACACAATTAAAATATATTTGAGGTGCTTGAAGAAGGTGGCCACCTGTTTAAAAAGTTAAACTCAAATTATTGCAGCGAATCTTATTATTACAGCTCCGATATGTTTACGATAAATATTTAAAGGCACGGTAAAGGTAGTATATGGAGGGTATAGAAACCGAATAGCTGCGTTAAACGCCAACTTTGCGGGGAAAGACTAATGCCAAAACAAGAATATAAACAAAAGCAAAGATAAAGATAAAGAAAAGATGAAGATGAAGATGAAGATAAAGATAAAGAAAAGATGAAGATTAAGATGAAGATAAAGATAAAGAAAAAGATAAATATAAAAATAAAGATAAAGATAAAGATAACGATAAAAATAAAGATAAAGATGAAGATGAAGATAAAGATCAAGATCAGGATCGAGATAAAGATAAAGATAAAGATAAAGATAGAGATAAATATGTATTTTGTATATTAGAAAACATCGCACACTTCTATCTTTCTGGAATTTCCTCTATTAAGTTTCACTTCTTCCGCGCGTAGGGACTACACGCACTGAGTTTTTTTTAATTTTTTATTTGTTCTATGTTTCAACTTTCTTCATACTATTTTAAATTCAGTAATTTATGAAAATAGAAAAAACTTATGAGTGAAAAATTAAACAAAAATAAAATCCTCTTGGTGCTATTTGAAGCGGTGGACATGTTTGCAAACTGTTCAGGATGGTCTTGTGTGCAACAGCAAACACGTTGCGCACATCATTGTTCGGCTGTTGCGCATGCATGTATACATATATACGTGCATATGTAAATATACATTTATGTACATACATACTGCTCGATCAAACTCATTTTTCTTTCTGCTTTGTGCTTCTTCCCGCTGAAAGGCGAAGCTAATAACGACCCTCGCATAAAATGGAATAAAAAATATTAAGAAGGTTTTATGTATGTATTAATTTTTTTCGTATCAATACTAAAAAGAACAAAGTAAAAACTTACGCAGTTTATTAAAAAAATATTCAATTTATTACTTCGCATTTTTGCTTTTCAAATTGATGCAGTAGTTTTAAAAATATTAGCGTTAGAAGATACAATTTTTCTATTTCTGAGGGTTTTTTGCTTATTGTTAATGCAATTTTATTTAAAAGTAGCACACATTGGATAGGGCTGTTCAAGAAATAGTTTTGAAAAAACCGGAACAAAATCGGTTCAGTTTTAGCTGAGCTATGAGGTTACATACATATTTTGAGGCTTTATTTTATAAGATGTAGAGAGCTTAATCGAACCTAATACTTTATAAAAATCTATTTCTCTTTTATATTAGCGAAATAATAAAAAATAAAGTTAAATAAAATAAAGATAAAGTTACCAAGTTACCGAAGGGAAAGGAAGTTACCAATTATGATAACTAATTGCAAAAGTGGCAACCGTGGTCCCCACATAAACAGATAACGTGCCGCGAGGACATACTTTCGCAGAAGGTATAATTTCCAAGAGATTTTGTGACAGTGGACTAAAAAAGCTTTTTATACCTTTCATGAGCATGAAATGTTATTATAGGTAGGTAGGTAGGTGTGACTGCCTCTGCTACGCAGGGACACACATAGGCCAAGAGTTGAAGGCCCGCTGTGATACCACAGTTTAGAGTTTTCACTCCCCCTTGCTAAACCATTTTGAATCCTTGACGAAGTTCGTCAAGCACCTAGGGTTTAAATCTCCCATTTTGTTAAGGTCACTAAAGAAATGAGACCCCAGAAAGCGCAGTCTGCTCCTCGATAATGCCGGGCAGTTACAAATGCCACTGCATCTGTATTTTATTATATTTTGTATAATTTGCAATCGTTTTTATATTTATGATTACCTTGAATTGAAACACATTGGCATCCCTATTTAAGTTTACGTTCCACATATTCCACACTCTACCACTATAACATCCATCTTGAAAATTTTAGTTAAGTTGTGAAATAACATTCAAATAAAGCGGTCAGAGTGATTCTGTCTGGGTGACACAAAGAAGATTGAGAACTGTCTCTTCCTCCTCATAGTTTTTGCAACTTCTGCAGCATCTACGGTAAGGCACCCCGAGCCGTTCTGCGTATGTACCCATAAGGCAGTGGCCCGTTAGAGCACAACTTGTGTGAGATATATCCTCCCTCTTTAGAGAATATAAGCTTCGAGACCTTTTTCGATCCCATCTAGGCCAAGTTTGCCTAGAAATTCGACAGGTCGTAGTTTGCATCCATCTCTCGCTCGCGCGAGCATAGATAACTTCTCCTAACTTATAACTTTGGTACGAAGTTTGTAAGTACCAGAATAAGAAGAGATAGACCCATCAAAATGTACTTATATGATCAGAACGTCCAGCTGAGTCGATTTAGCCATGCCCGTCTGTTTGTATACAATCTAGTACCTCAGTTTTCGAGTTATCCGAATGAAACTTGGTGAGTGAATGTATTTTTATAATGTACTAATCATTTGTCGGAACCGGTAAAATCGGACCACATACAACTGATTGTTCAGATATGGGATTTTTCGTTATGACTACTCCATTTATGCAGCTAGGAATTTGAAATTTTGCACTGTTTTCACTCATTGTCAACAGAATACTTACAGTGAAAATGGCAAAGATCGGATCACTATAACATATAGCTCCCACATCACTGATTGTTCAGATATGAGATTTTTCGTTATAACTCCTCCATTTATGCAGCTAGGAACTTGAAATTTTGCACTGTTTTCACTAATTGTCAATGGAAGACCTACAGTGAAAATGGCAAAGATCGTATAACTATAACATATAGCTCCCATGTAACTGATTATTCAGATATGAAATTTTTCGTTATAACTCCTCCATTTATGCAGCTAGGAACATGAAATTTCGCACTTTTTTCACATATTATCAACGGAGAGTTTACAGTGAAAATAATAAAGATCGGGTCACTATAACCTATAGCTCCCATATGACTGATTGTTCAGATATGAGGGCTTGAGTTATAACTCATTCATTTATGCAGCTAGGAACTTGAAATTTTGCACTGTTTTCACTTATTGTCAATGGAAGACCTACAGTGAAAATGGCAAAGATCGTATAACTATAACATATAGCTCCCATGTAACTGATTATTCAGATATGAGATTTTTCGTTATAAATCCTCCATTTATGCAGCTAGGAACATGAAATTTCGCACTTTTTTCACAGATTATCGATGGAAAGTTTACAGTGGTAATAATAAAGATCGGGTCACTATAAACTATAGGTCCCATTCAACTGATCCATCTGTGTAGTTCACAGTGCACATCAATTTAGTATAAGTAATTTGTAGCTCCTAAAGAAATCAAGGGAGAAGTTAAGTTTTTTGATGTTCATGAAAGGTATGTATGAAGCCCTCGGCATAGCCGAAGACAGTGCTGCCCTTACTTGTCTATTATTGGAGTCTCACATGATTGCAAGGGAACATATAATAACTTATAAATTGCATCTAGCGGTATCAATATAATTGATGTAAATGGTATTTTCGCCATCGTTTGAAAAGTTCCAAATTTATTATGTGGAATTGGAGCTCATAACAGCATGTATTCTTGCACCAGGTGTTTTGCGCATAAAACTAATCTAAATAATCGAGATGTTCTAAGAACAACTGATGCGACGTTTCAATAGCACGTAATTCGCTCTCCCATTCGTAATTGGCGCCCCCCTTCGAATTATGCAATTCGCCATACAAAATTTTAAGAGCGACTTACCTCATTTGTAGGTAATTCAAATCCAATATCCATGCCAATTACGAACAAATCGCTGCAGTCTCTATTTTTAATGAAAATTGTATCGATCTCCGCTGTCAGAGCAAAAGGGAATAGAAAAAAATCAAAACAAGGAATGGGAGGAAATGAAAGGAAAAAATAAAAAAGCAACAATAAACTGTCAAATCCAATTAAGAATGTGCCGTGTAAACGGGGTTATTCACCAAAGTAATTGAGAAGCGAACAATGTAATTGGCAGTGCTCGTGGGAACTTAGATTAAGAATATTACAGAATATTATACTAAGCTAGCTGACCCGGCGTGCTGCGCTACACCCCACAAATTGAAAGATTTAATCCACACACTTGAAGAGACTGAACTTTTGCTTTGTTAATCGTCATCGCAAATGCCAATCGTACAAGAAACTGCAATCGCTTGAAATAGAATGGCAAATATGTTGGTATCAAAGGAATTCGAAGCCGAAGTACATTCTCTCACTTATATTTTCCAGTTATAATTAGAGCTTCGATTATATTATTCAAAAATTTTTTTTACTGAAAGTCGGGTACCATTACATAGCTTTGGTTTTTCATGACACTATCAGTAGTTTTCTACGTTAATGGATCTCCATTTATTCTGTTCAGAATGACACTGTTAATAGAATTCACATGTTTTTAGCAACCAATAATGCTCATTTACATAACCATTTTTGGTCTCTGAAATTAATTTCAATATTGGGGAATACACAATTTATTAGTTCTTCAATCGATTTTGCCAATTTGCAAAAATCAGGAGGAAAAGTGGTACAGTTGGTTATCGTATCAACCGTCATTTTTCCATTGCCACTGATTCGTTACGTTTTAGCATCACATGCATATTTGCTTTTAATTTTAATAATCGAACTTGTTGCCAAAGCGTCAGCTGGCGTTGCACGCGGAATAACGGGCAGAGTTTAGTGAAAGTCACCGACTAATGGAACCCAAGAATGATAGAATACAAGATTGCGCCGATGTGACGTCACAAAATACCAGAATGAGGGAGCAAAGAAGAATTCAATAAGAAAAAGAGGAAGAGTCGAACGCGTGTTCCGAAATAGTGATGTGCAAGTTGGTAGAATTTTACCTATGCTTCAGACTTTAGAATTTGAACATATATTCGGTACATGCACACCATTTCAGGTACATTTGGAACGTAGTAAAATTACTTATCTGGAAATTTTCTCTTATTTTCATAAGCTTTTCAACGCGTTTTATAGTGTGGGAAACTTTTC
>JAPVRG010296543.1:21970-33794 GCA_029783565.1 Rhagoletis cerasi
AAAAAGCTTCTCACAAAAATACAATCGCCGTTCGGAGTCGGCGTAAAACTGTAGGTTCCTCCCCTTTGTGTGACAACATCAAGGCGCACGCCACAAATTGGAGGAGAAGCTCGGCCAAACACTAACATATGTGTAAGCGCCAATCTCTTCTTCTTCTTCTCATCTGCGTCGCAAAAAATAAAAAATAAACCGCATTTGCATCAAGGATACCGCCTAGCTCGTTTGGAGTATGTGCGAACTCATGTGCACTGCGAAATTAAAGGAAAATTGAAATAGTGGGCAACAATTTCCTTTCATTGGGCAATAAATTGAAGAACTGAGCTATTGTAGACCGAGGCAATAAACTTCGAGGAGATGTTCAACGGGCAAGAATGGCACTTCCATTCATACAGCAAGAAGAATGAAGCACAGGTTTTCTGAAAGAAATATTCAACTTCTTGACAGGCTTGCAATATGTCCTGACTAAAACATAATCCAAATTGTTTGGTGATCTCAATGGATCTACGCAGAAGGAACACAATATCACTACTGGTCAGACCTCAGAGATGCAATCGAGAATGCATTTACGTCATTACCGCTTAATTATGTAAACATTTTGTATGATTCAATAAGAAATAGGTTTATTGCAGTAATTAGAATTAATGGTGTTCCAACTAAATAATAATAACAAAACAAGATCAGAAAAACAGTTGTTGGCCTTTATTTTACTTCGGAAGGGTGATGAGGGTAATTAAGCGACGCATTTGCAAGTAAAAAAAAATGAAAAGTCGGCTCCTAACATTTATCGCTATAGATTTTTTATTTAAAGCTGGCACAGGGCGATATGGGCGTTGGCTAATGCCATCGGTAGGCATTAAAAATTCTGTGAGTAGAAAATATAAAAAAAAAAAAATTAACTGAGGATAATCAAGTGTCGGGCAGTGTATCATCCGATTTTATTTTGCTGTAATTCCGAAAATAATAAAAATAATGTTATTTTTTACGGATTACGTTTATTTGAAGCAATGAATTGCATTTTTTCATGTTTGGAAAATATCTGATAAGTGGCCGCTACTAGAGTTTATGGATATTTCGGCCCTTTTTATGGCATTTTACACCACGTTTCTCAAGATTTCCGGCGTTAGGTTGCTGAAAATAGTCTCGGACCGTCAGATCGGGCCATCTCGCTGACCAACCGAAATCCCCTAATCGAGAAATTAAAAGGCCTGCAAAGGTGTTCCTCAACAAATTATCTGCGTTCTGGCAGCGTATACCGCTGCATTTTGAAACACAACACATTCCGTAACTTTCACCGGCGAAATTTCAAAAAAACCAATTTATTCACCGCCGACTGAAAAAGTTTTAGCGTTTTTAAATAAGGTGTTATTTTTGCGCCACCTTGTATCTTGATTTCGGCGTCACCTATCTATGTGCATATTTAGGCGGCCGCTGTAGCCGAGTGGTTTGAGTTACGTATTACCACTCAGTAAGACCTAGACTCGATCCCTGGTCCGACTAAAATCTATAAATAGACGCATACCACAAATTGGAGGAGCAGCTCTGCCAAACACTTAAATAGCAAAAATATGAGCGCCAAATCTTTTTAAGGTGATTCCCCTTAATGCTTAAAGTTAGAAAAGGTGAACCTTGTAAATGGGGTTTTCATACGAAACCTGATTGCTCAGCAAAAGTTTTGAGACCTGCGCGTTTTTTTATGAAAGTGGTTCAATTCTTGGTATTTTCTTCTGGCCTCGGTAGACAAGTATTTTTTCGATGTGGATTTATGTGTTTTTATTTGGATTTTTATAGGCTTATGTCATATTTGGAAATAAAAACTTAGAAGCATTATTTTCAAACTGCATTTTATGTGCTTAAAAATTGCCGGACATATACACAAGGAGTGGTGCTAAGCCCAACGAAGCTGTTCCGAAAGAACCTTGTGGGTATCGCTTAACACCCAATCCTGTGTTTGCATTTCCTCTTTTATGACTAACATATAGTTATCCCTCCTTCTCTGTTATGGAAGCTGCTGACCACTCAAGTAGCAATTTGAAGGCCACTATTGCCCGTTGCGGTTCCGTTCTCCGCTTCAGCAAAATTGAACTAATAACAACCACAAATTAGATTTTAATTAATATCAGATGCTGCCATATTTTTTTTATTCAGTGTAAATGAAAGGGGGTAGCATAAGTAGCATCAAAGTCAAAGTAATAACAAGCCAACGATTTACGCGCAAATAACTCAGCTACACTGGGAGCCATAAACCGCAAAGCCGAGCGACAGGAGGAAGGTTAATGGACATTTCTGACCACAGTAAGCTACTCTTACCATAAGCAGGGGTAAGGTTGAAAGAGCGCATGCAATAGCCCTTCAGAAATGTTATCAGTGTCGAGTGAATGTTGGCCATGTTGCACATTTTATTATCGTATTCTTTTTTCTTCTGGCCAAGCTTAAAGTGTCTTTGCAACTTATAATTGGATTTATAAGACACACAGGGACAATTTGTAAGGAAAAAGAATGCGTTATAAATATATAGGAGCAAAGAATGTGTAAAGAATGCGTAAAATCTAAGAAAGTAAGCGAGGACCTTGCACATGCCTTCAAAGCTAAATCCAAGGCGAATCGACTTAAAGGCATATACTTATGAAATTGACTTGTAAGCGAAGCATGTGGAAGGGAAATCTCAGAATCTCGGTAGACATACAGGTAAAAAATTATAAGAAAGAATATTAGAATGTGGTGGGAAAGGTGAAAAGTGAAGTAACTGAAAAATGTATAAGTCTCTAAGCATTCCCATCAACAAAATATCTATATATGTATAACAGAGAAGCGCGACAAATAACTTGCAGAAGTACAACGTATGTCAGCGTTGGTAAGCTTTCGCACACAGTTAGAAAATAAGTCCTTTTAATCACGACACAGCTATGAAAGATGAGTTGTTGGCTAGAAATGGCGCCAGTAGCCACTTAAAGTAGTTGTATGTAGAATAAAAGCCATCGAAGAGAAGAATATATTAACGTAAGTTCAAGGATCTTTGCTGCTGACAGTGACTGTGCCAAGACACATTCATTCAGTAACTATGAATGATTGAATATTTGTCATTCGCATTCGGGGCTTTGCATAGATCTAAAGGCTGGATAAAATTTGTTTAAATGTGTGGTTTCTAAGTATCTTTAGTCAGATGGTAACACTTAAACCAAACCATATATTTTCTTTGTCAAAAATAAAGGCCTTAACCAAATAACGCACAAATTTTAATCGACTCGTCTTAAATAAAAAGTGAATCAAAAACTGGCTACAATCAGGTATCACACATACATTAAATGGAAGAAAATGCGTAGAGCCGTCAGCAAAAAAATTATTAAACATCAACGCGAATTCTCATACCAAAATAATGGGCTATTAAACTACATAATCGAAATTTCTTTTAAAATAAAACTGTTTGCTTGTTAGTTGGCAAAGCTTTTATTTTTGTAAAAAAAATGTGTGGTTTAGTCTGACTGAAACAATAAAAGTCAGTTTTTATACCCGAGCCTACTTGTGCGCACTTTGTTCATATAAAGGGAGCGAGATTGATGGTAACTTATAGATACCAAAATGCTAATAATGAAAAGAGAAATCGATTAAGCCATGTCTGTCTGTCCGCCCGTTCGTCCGTACACACGTGTTAACCTGGGTCCAACATGAGATCGGACAATAACCCCGCCCACTTCCCATATAACGGTAAACTACAGAAACACGAAATCTCTGTTAAATTAGTAACAACTTAAGCTAATTTACTCAAAATGTACATTTAATAATTATTCCTTTGCAAGAAATACGATTATAACTAATTTTTAGAATATGGGCGTGTCACCGCATACCTCGGTAACCGTTTTATCAATTTCTACCAAACTCGGTGTAATTAATGTACTTGATACAGAAAAGCAAGAAGTTGAAAATGTTTGAATATAATTACGCAAACTTTTAATAAAACGGTAAATTTCAGAAATACGAAAACTTCGATATTAAAAATTTAGAAACGGTAATTTGCTGGCGCTGTGGTCTAGTGGTTAGAAGTGCGCACTACCTGGGTTCAAGCCCTGGTCCAAGCAACATCGCGAAAAAATTAGAGAAAAATGTTTTTTCTTAACAGCGGTCGCCACTCGGCAAACCTCCAAGCGCATTTCTGCCATGAAAAAGCTTCTCATAAAAATACAAACGCCGTTCGGGATCTGCGTAAAACTGTAAGTCCCTCCCCTTTTCGTGACAACATCAAGGCGCACGCCACTAATTGAAGGAGAAACTCAGCCAAAAACTAACATATGTGTAAGCGCCAATCTATTATTATTATTATTTGGTACTCGCAAAAATCTCTTAACAAGAAACAACATTTTTATGGACTTTTGGAAAATGGGCGTGAACCGCCTACTTATGACTACTTCAGTTAATCTCGGTGAGTGCTTTAGCGATTTCCACCGAACCCAGTTAAATTATTTCTTTTAGTCTAACTGAGCATATTATCGAAAATGTTTGAAATAGGAAAAAACCGCCCCGGTTTACCACGTAACGATAGATTTCAGAAACTTGAAAAAGCGATGTTTAATCCGGCGTATCTATTTAAAGTTCGGTATCGCCCGAACTAAGACTTCTTTGCTTGTTCTTTTTGACGTGCTTGTTTTGGCAGTGAAGGGATGTTCGCACTTTTCTTTTCTTTTCTCTTCTCCTCTCCCTCATAAGAATCAAAATGCTATTTTTCATACCATTGAATTGAAATATAACTACTTTTAAATTCCTTCAGTATTTTTATTATTTGCTGATTGTTATTAATATCTGCAAAATACAAACAAGCGTTTTTTTAATGAAACTTTCGTGGCACGTAATAAACAAAAAGAGATTTCAGAGCTGATGTAGAGGGTATAAATAACACAATTTTTTACATTGGTGAATCACTCCATTGTAAAAGTATGTTTCCACGACAAGTGATTCGCTCTCCTATTCTTGATTCGCTCTCCCATTCGTAATTGGCGCCCCAATCACGAACCGAAACACGTGATTCGCCCATACAAAATTTCGAGAGCAAATCACTTCATTGGTAGTTGATTCAAATCCAATCACCTTGCCAATCACGAACAAATCGTTGTCTTCTCTAATTTTTATCGAAAATTTATCGAACTCAGCTGTCAGAGCAAAAGAGAATAGAAAAACCCAAAGCAAAGAAAGGGAGGAAATGAAGGAAAAAAATAAAAAAACAACAACAAACTCTTGAATCCAATCAAGAATGTGCCGTTTAAACGGGGTGATTCGCCGTTCGTCATTGAGGAAGCGAAACACTTGATTCGTTTGTCGTGGAAACGGCCTTTAAGCGTGCAAAATCGATTAAACCTTTTGTCTTTATACCCGATCAATTTATCGCCATACGTATTATTATGTTTGCTTGGCATATCTGCGAGGTTATTTCCCTTCAATTTATAGGTGTCAGGGCTGATAAATGCATGGTCAAACCGATTTTGTCATGGCTGCTGTAAATAAGATACAATATAAGTATTTTATGGGCTGGCACCCGCTTGAACTAAAGGAGCGATGCGGCGATATGCCTTCGGGCATGTCTAGCATCCCCTCTTAGTTAATCCATTTTTTTGAACCCGTTGGCCGAAACGGCGATGTGCCTTTCAGGCAGGTCTGGCGTCCTCTCCTCCGCCTAGCTTGTGGGGCGAGATTGGAAATCTGCATTTCTGGCACGACTCCTCCCCCTCCCCTTTCTAGCTACGCTCCCATAATGCTAGGTTTTACTTTGGACGGAGGGAGTGGTCTCTCCCTATCTCACGGTAACAGTCGATATCTCCGCCCCCATTCTAGCCCCTACTTATGTAGTATGCAACTACTGATCGGCGGTGCCCGAACAGTCTGGCTAGGTTGCTCTGGTATGGCTGGGAATACTTTGCCGAGTCGCTAAGAATTATTAAGCACAATCCGCAGCTATTGAGAGCCGCCCGCTGCTGGGGATCACCTGCTGTGTCACTACCAGTGAGAGTCACCCACTGTGCTGCTAGTGCACTCACCACTGCTCATCAACCGCTCCGTCTGAGAGCCATCCGCTGTGGCACTAGGCGCTCATCGCCGTCCGTCGTCAACTGTCCATGGACGTTATTACCTTCTCGAATGCGAAATAAAGTCAACAAAATTGTGAAATAAAGTCATTGACGTTATTTCTAAATAAAAGTGCGAATAGCGTTAACAATGCTTAAAATAGATACTGTGCTAATTCAAAGAAATATGTACTTGGTAATTTGTATTGTAAAACCGTAATGATAACACCGGCTTGTTAACCAAAAAAAAAAGAGACGACTCGTATCGTGAGTAAAGAATATATAATGATAATATGCAAATATTCAAAAAAACAAAACAACATTTTTTACCGACTTAATAATAATAATATAATAGATTGGCGCTAACACATATGTTAGTGTTTGGCCGAGCTTCTCCTCCGATTTGCGGCGTGCGCCTTGATGTTGTCACACAAAGGGGAGGGACCTACAGTTTTACGCCGACTCCGAACGGCGATTGTATTTTTATGAGAAGCTTTTTCATGGCGGAAGTAGCCTCGGAGGTTTGCCATAGCCTGCCGAGGGGCGACCGCTGTTAAGAAAAAACCTTTTTTGGAAATTTTTTTGCGATGTTGCTTTGACCAGGGCTTGAACCCAGGCCTTCGGGGTGGGAGCGCGCACTGCTTACCACTACACCACAGCGGCACGACTTACGTAAGATAAATATACGGCGAGATGTGGGTTTGGACTTAGCTTGTTTCATTAATTAGTTTTTTGAAGGTGGCTTGCGGTACAGTATTCCATAGTTAATTTGGCTTTGGGAAAAAGTTGTCTTGCCAACTTCGGCGACATATTTTACATGGATGTTACCACAGAATAAACAGTATACAGAAGACGCATGTCGACTATCGAACAAATTTGAATTTATAGCACGAGCGGTGAGGCAAGCAAGAGTATCACAAGCGGCGCTGCCTCTGTTACTTTAGCAGTATTTTCACTCGGCTGACGCTGTTAATTCCATCGTCGCTATGACGACAAGATTTTAACTTCGTTTTCAATCACGATGTGTGTTTGTGGTGCTTTGCATCGGACAAATCATTGTCAATGATTTGATGTTATTCTGCGATCAGCTTGTTATATGAATGGATGCTTGTCTCCGACCACACATTGCTTTTGTTAACCGATGGGCTCCCGTAAAATTTCTTCAACAAGGCTGTTTGAACAATTCATTTGAAAGCATCAAACAAAAATGTTTGGAGTTAATAATACAATATAACATAATGTAATATAATATAACATAAAATATCATAATATAATAAAATATAAAATAATAACATAATATGGAATAATATAAAATAATTTTTGTTTGGAATAATGTCACTGAAGACAAGGTATTTTTTCATAAAAGAGAATCAGCATAAAAAAATAAATAAATAAACAAAAAAATTGTGTGAGTTTGAAGTGATGTTTTTGAAAAAATTTAAGTTTATTTTTTTGTTTAAAGGTTAAAAATATATATTTTTAACAAAAAAAAAAAAATAAAAAAATATATAAAAGCTTCAAAAAACACTAAAAATGGAAACATATATACATAAATATGTACATAAGTGCATGCAATAGGTTTGCATTTGATAATTTACATTAACTACTGCATTCAAATTTTAATTTTCGTGGTGAATAAATTTGATAAGGAATCACAATTTTAATTTTTTTTCATTTTATTGCTACTAGTTAAAAATAAGAATGTAATTTTAGTTGAAAATTTAATTTTTTTGAACGAAGGAGTCAACACATTTACGTATCAAAATGTTAACTTCATGTTATGCATAGTGGAGGTGATGTTAACTCCTCTGCTCTGTTCCGGGTCGTAATATTACGACCGCCGAATAAAAATAAATTTGTACGTGGTGCGTCTTCTGTATACTGTTTATTCTGTGATGTTACATAAATAACAAAAAAACATCTTCTCGGAACTTGAATGAAATACATTTACATATTTTGATTCGAAATCGTATTTACTATTTCTATTACCTGGAATCTGGACGTTAAGAATTCGCACATTTAAGACTATGAGTCGTCTAGAGGGCAATCATTTCCCTTGACATAGTTGGATTTTTTGAGCAGTTTTGTAAAGAAAATGTGTACAAGAATCGGATCCAGCTGTATGTGATAACATTTTGGACGTAAAAGTCAGACAGAAAAACTTTTATTTTACTTTGGAGACCAAAAATGTTGTTTCTATTTTCTAAGTAAGTTGAGGTAAATTCATCACCACCGTTGAATATATCAGTATCACATTGTGGAAGTTGTACACTGAACACAAGGAATATATCATGGGATTCATCCATGTTTGTGTTTCTTTCTCGGGAGTGAGAACTTGGCATATTCGTTTTTTCGTCCTTACAGGTCAATTATGACAAAATTATTTTCAATCTAACTAAATACATTCCATGATTTGAAGCCACTCACGGAGAATAAGTTCATATAGATCATAAGTTAAATACAATACGAACATTCCATAAAAAAAATGGCTGCAAAATATTACCAGTATCAAGAAAAAGATTAAAATAACATTTTTCTGCTTAAGCAAATTATTAAAAAAAAAGAAATGATAAAAGATGGAGAAAATTAGTTCCATAGCGCAACGGGGCGTATACGTAACATCAACTGTCGTACGAAGCGTTGGCAACTTTGGTTAATGTCATCATAGGCGAAGCAATTTAAGTGAGCTGCCAAATTTCGCACACCCACACTTAAATAGACCTTTTATGTGGATTATTTTGTGTATATATGTATACTTGTGCCGAAGCATGCGGACTGAAAACAAGGACAAACTCGCATAAAAAATGATGAAAGAAGCAAAAAAAAACTGCAAGGCAATCACTTCTGGCCCAAGCGAAAATATTGATTACCGCCGGCGTCAGCACGTAATTGTGTCAATTTGCGTTGCATGCAGCAGCAAACGAACGAAGAGTGGGACAAGAAAAGCATCACATCAGAAGACAAGCTTTGTGCTGTTGTCAGCAAGTATACACTGCTGCTGCTGCGCTTTTAACGGTCACTGGCGACGAGCACCCAACCAGCTTACTTTGCTAGCACATATGCATACTAATACATACATATATATCTACACTCACACACACTTCTCGGTGAATGAGTATTTTTGCACTTTTCCTCAAGCTCACTAGAAAATTGAAAGTGTCAGGCCGTAAACGTATGACGCTAGTGAAAGTAATTGTGTGTTGGTGAATTTAGCTGCTGTTGGTGCACTTGGACGCTTTTGTGTTGGTGCCAACACACTTTTTCATTAAACACATACAAATGTGCTAAGCTTGTTTGTCTTGGCAGCCAGTACAAGGCGTAAAATATTGCCTGCAGCTACACTCGCAGTCGTGTTGCATTTTTTTCTCACTTTTTTTTTTGTGTGAAGCTTCTCTATTCGCCTTCATGGTCTTTTTTTCTATTTGTAAATTTTTGCTCTTTGGCCGTCAGGCGTCATTGGCTAATTAGATTACCCACCAGGCTCAATAGCCAATTGCGCTGCTACTGCTTCGGTTTCTGTTGTTGCTGTTGTAGTGTAAATATCGACAGCCTCGGCAAAGTCATGGCTTCTTACGTTGTTGATAGCGTTGAGCTGTAAGCAAAAATGCAAGCAAGATGGCAACGGAATGAAATAGCGGCTCATTCTGGGTCACATGCGTAGTGGAATGGAATATTTAGCGTAAGCTTTGGAGTTTTAAAAATTTTTTAAATACTTTATTTGACACGCTGGGTGCTTATACCTAGATATATGTATGTATATTACTTTGGTTCAGTAATTTTGGAAAAGTTATGAGTAAATCTTTGTAAACAATTGATTAAATAGTTGTTATTCCATATTCATTCATCAACGCCAGGGAAATAATTAAGGCGTTATTGCATTAAGTTTGTTAAACAAAAATTCGCAGTTAAATTGGTTTCGAACCTCAAAAAGTATTTTAGTAGATTCTTAGTATACATATGTGTATCTGAAAAAAATGTGTATTGAAAATAATTTATAATTCAGCCTTTGACATCTAATTTCTGGAACTATTTCCTAAAATTGTCCGCTCAGTTGTGAAGCTTTATCAAATCAGCAGGATCCACACGGATCCGCCTGGGCACCCTCAAGCAACTATGAAGCGCAACACCAAGTGGCTCTAAAACGCTGTTTGCTCTCTGTCAGACAAATTACGGGAAGATCATCCAAAGACGGCATGCCTCTTGTTGAATATGTGCAAAAAATGCTGGAAAGGTACAACCAGGTTGTTCAAAACACATTAGCGAAACTGAAACAGGCAACGAATCATGGACCTACGCTTACGAGACCGAAAAAAAGTAGCAATCTATTGCCATCGACTTTCAAAGTGAGCAAAAATTAACAAAAAGCAAATGATCGCCTATTTAGAAATAGCCGGCCATATCGCAATGTGAAGCACAAAACTATTAACGCTGAATTGAGGAAATCCAGGCAAGATTGCCACTACCTTACACTTAAAATTTAAACGATATCTGCCCTCACATGAAAAAAACATATAAAAATATAAAAACAGATTAAGGATTGCAAAACTCTTTCAAAAATTTGTTCAAACAATTACGAAAGTTTATTGATCATCGTGGAGAGTGCTTTAAAAAATAATAAAGACATTATCAGTGCTAATTTTTCATTTGAGAAAATCGCTCGGAATGAAGAGTGACCCCAAATAAAAAAGAGTATAAAAGAGCTTAACATCTGCTTGACTTTATGCAAAACAAGGCGCAAAATGTACACAACTTTATTTCTACTCAATTGTATAATGCAGCGATTACACATGTCAACACAAGTCTTGTTACCTTTACTTTTTTTCTGTTATTGGGTATTTCTATGGCCCTGACTATTTAAAAAAATACTGGGAGTATGCTAACAGCTTTACTTTTTTTAATAAAAAAATCGAGAAAATTATTACAATATGTTACCAAAACTTCTATTAAATACAATGAAATGATCTTTTGTAAGATTTCCTTGAATGAAGGACTTGGATTTCGTTGCAAACTCCAGCAGTAGTCTGCCATCACATGTGAGTCCCACCGCCCCTAATAACGCTATTCCATTGTCCGAAGATGCTGGTGGAATCTTTCACCCTGCTCCTCAACAAATGCGAGTGCAGGAAGTAGATTTTTATACTCATGTTGCACCCTAACTCTTTCAAGTTCGATAGTATGGACTCAACAAGCCCGACGTGGTCGTCAGATTTCTTTTTGCCTAGAAAATTACTCATTACCAAAACAAATGAATTCCAAGCTTCGGATTCGATTTTAGTCATTTATTGTTTGATTGTTTTGATTTTTTATTATTGAAATCATTTGTACACATAAGACAAGAACAGTATTTTAATAGTACATCTACTGCATATAAATACATATTAAGCATAATTGAAAAACATAATAGGGCTATTCGTCTAAACGCGTAAACGCCTCGTAACCGCGTAAACCTCGTAAGTAAACCGGTTTTCCATACAAAATTAAGTAAGTTTACGAGTTTTACGCGATTACAAGGTATTTACGCGTTTAGACGAATACCCCTAGTGAACATTTTGTAAGTTTAATACTATGTATAGCTAAGCCTAAGTTCTGAAGTATCATTAGCATTATTAAATAATAAAGGCTGAAGGAACATTTACTTATAAAGCTGGGTATTGTGTTTTTCACGTGAAAATTTCTCTTGTCACCTAGCAACTATTTGGGATGACTTTTTAAATCTTTTGAACATAGAATGTGTTCCTGGCATCGTTTCCAATCACATTAAGTTCTTTTCACGCCTT
>JAPVRG010296551.1:6819-17144 GCA_029783565.1 Rhagoletis cerasi
ATACATATATGGAATTCAAACATAAAGTGTAGTACGACAAGCTTTTGAGCAGCGTCTGTCAGTAAAACTATTTAAAACACATCGGTAAAACGCTTTAAATGTCGCTTGCTTAGCATTTAATTTAATTTTTATCACTGACATCCCTCTACACTTCTTCACTTGCGCACTTCACTTCATTGACTGACTTCAACTTCGCCGTAAATTAAAAAACGCAAAACATGATTTTTATGCAATGGAAATTTCCGTAGAAAGTAACGGAGAAAGAGAATTTTTGTGTATTCATCCTATTTCTCAGCTGTTTACGATGAGGCATTCTACTTTGCACTCCCCATAATGAATCAAAGAAGCGAAATAAATAAAATATTGCTAGATATTCTACTATGCATTACCAGCAATGCCTAAAAGAAGGGAAAAAATTGGAAGCCATTATAGAACACATTACCACTAGAAGCGATTACCGATTTTTTGCTGGGATACTACTTATGTATGTGCATGCGTAAGTATGTATTGAAAGTGCTCCCTTTGCGCACGAAATTACGTAATTTGTTGGTGTCTTACTTTTATGTACATATTTCGATGTTACATATTTGAAAATTGGTTATCTTGTAATTTGTTTGCACCAATTGCCATTATTTCGCTAAATTACCTGCATATAATCACATACGCACACATAAATACATACTTACATACATAACCGGCACATACAATATTTATGATTGCCTTATTTATGACTATTATGATAATTTCTATGGCTGCTTATGAATGAGTAAATTGTATGCAAATATTGCTAAGAAACATTGAGTTGGTGCGGAAGAAAATAAATGCACAGGGACCGTTCTTAAAAATTGATATTTTTTCATTATTGCAAGATTTTAAGATTTGCAATCAATAATTATACTTTATAAATTTCTGAGTTTTATTGTCTTGCTCAGAAATAAACATTATACGTCGATTTGTATATTTTTGATCAAAAATAGAACTAACTTTTCTTGTGTGATTTTGTGAGTTTTATTTTTTTTTCATCAAAAGTAATGATTTTATTTTCGATTAAAAAAAATGAAACTCATTTCTTGAGCGTTATTTTTGAACGCTTATAATTTTAAAAATATATGAAAGATTTTTTTTATATTTTTCCGGCTTGACGTCGACTTCTGGGACGTCCTTTATATACTCGAAACTGTTCTACGGTATTTGGAAGCTTTTGATTTTTTCATTGAAAATAATCATAATTTTCGGTCCCTGGTAAATGCACATTTTGAATAAAATTCTGTAAGTTGTTCGGGTTTGTAAGCAGAAAATAATATGTGCCCACATACATACATATATCTGTCTGAAAATTTTGAGTAAACTAATCTTTAAAAAGCAACGAGAAAACAACATTTCCTTTGCCATTCACGCCGCGGCTATTGGCCTCATTAGAGCGCACATTTTCATGGAAAAACATAATTGAAGCAAAAATCTAAAGTGACTAATTAATAGTAACAAATATGTGCCGCAAGCACGCAACAACAGCAAAAATAATTACATTGTAGTGCCATTTAATTTACAACAACTACTTATGTACATATTTCTGAGGCGAAAAGTCAAATGCAAAATCAAATGCATTAAAGTAGCGAAAAATAAAGCAACAAAGCAAGTGCGTATGCCAGTGGAGCTGGCTTATTGTACTTAGTTGTTGTTGTGTTTTTTTTTTACCATACGAAAATATACAACAAATAATCACGCAACAATTAATTTAGCGCAATTTGCATGCAACACCAAGCGGCTAGTAGTTGAAGTGACATTATGCGTCAAGGCGTTGCATTTTTAGTGTTCGTGTGTGTGTGCGAATGTCAGTGTAGAGATGTGATTGTGACTGTATTTCTATGCGTTTGCACCTGCATTCGCTAAATTTGTATAATGTCAGCTGAAGCTTTCTGGGGAAACTGCATTTAATTTCAATATTCGAAGAGGCTTTTAATTATAGAAATTAAATATTTAATTCATTTTTAACCATATTTAATGCAGCAGTTTGTATGATTAATAACTATAATTTTCTTGGTAAACATCAATAATTGGTTGCAAAAACAATTTAAAAATCTGTGCGTAAAAAAATTAAAGAAATATTTCGATAGAAAAACAAAAACATTTTCGGGTTAAAATGAAATTTGTTATACGACTATCTCTTGCTCGCAGCACCGCCCGCGTGAGGTTTGGTTTAACGAAGAAGAAAATAAATCATGTACATCATCGAAGTAATAAATGTTTTTTAAAAAAAGTTGCTTACTGCCTCGAGGTTCCAGAATATGGTCAATGTGTGGAATTTCAACTAAGTTGACCATTTCAGCATTCCGCAGCTATAGGTGGCAATTCTTTAAAAAATTGTGTCGGAATAAAAGCATATACCAACTCTTTTTTTCATATCAAAATCTCATTGTTTTATATATTTAATTTGCGTTAAACAGAATAAATATATTGAAATTTGAAAAAGGTGGAAAATCTTTGCTGCCAGATTTTGCAAATGTTCACGTAAATTTAATTTGATTTTTTAAACAGGTGAAACTTTTTTCGTAATCAAGTTTTCTTAAACATCTTTCGTTTAAAACCCATATTGCAATATTTCACTAAACTGAATTTAACGTTTAAGCAGGTGGCAACCCTCCACAAAATATTTTCAAAATAAAGATTTTTTCAACCTGTGTCGTACGTATTATAGTAACTGGAAAAATTAAATTCCTTCCAAACAGGTGGCAACCCTATCTAAAAAAATTTCAAAGTAAAGCTTTCTTACACTTCCTTCGATTAAGATCCACATTGTTATACTTTATTTAATCTACGAAAAAATGGGATTTGAATTTTAAACAAGTGGCAACCTTCTTTAAAGTAAAGCTTTCTTGAACATCATTCGTTTGGCTCACATATTGTAACACTTTATTTAACTTGTTAATACAATTGAATTTACATTTTTTAGCAGGTGGCAACCCTCCGCAAAAAATATGCTATATCTTAATCCTAGTCATAAATTATCGGAATCCGAAATTGTATCCAAGAAATAGCAATAAAACAACACACATTTACAATTTTTTATTTATAATATTAGTAGGATTTTACCTTGTCGAATTGATTTTAAATTTCTAAGCTGGTGGAAACCCTCGACAATCCGCTCTCTCGTTTGGTATCCATATTAAAACATTCTATTTTACTTGTTATTTAAACTGATACTAAATCTCTAAACAGGTGGCAACCCTCTACAAAAAAATTTTGGAATTGTTTGATACACGTATTAAAATATTTCATTTAGCTTGTAATTTAATTTATTTTTAATTTTTTGAACAGGTGGCAACCATTTTCAAAAGTTTGTTTCACAATAACTTCGTTGTTCACCACCGTTGCAGAGAGCCACTGGGCGATCTACCAGTACCATCCCCCGACGCTAACTGAAACTCTCACCGTTGCCGAGCTAGCGAGAGGTCTACCGACACTTACCGTTGTCTGGAGTAAACGGACGGGCCATATGTGCATCTACCGGCACTCACCAATAGTTTCATGATTACCACAAACCACCGGCTAGTTACCATCACCTGCGAGAGTCACCCATTATCCACCGATACCCCGATATCAGTCTGGGCTGCTCACAACCTCCGTCAGCGGCGTTATCGCTTCTACTGTCAGCTCTCTCATCGCTCGGCAGACTCTCTCTCTCATCCGGTGCTTCAAATCGCCAGTCCGCTTGCAAAAGCAGCCATTGTTTTCTTTACATGGAAAGCTAAAATCCCCTTATTTCGACTTCCAACATTAAATGGCATAGCACTGTCGCTCTCAAATGCCAGAAAGGTCATAAACGCCCTCTAAGCCTGAAAAAGGCTATAGGCAAGAAATTAGGTCTTAAGTCTCACATAGTACACTGGATTTATGCAGCAGTCGTACGTCCTATAATGGACATCATTGGATCAATCTCTCACTAGTTCTAAACTCACCAAGGTTCAAAGGCCGCATGCATCCCGACGCTGCGGGGGCTAGAAGTCGTCCATTTTACCATCACATCATCACAAGTTCTCGCTTTATTAAATTAAACAATTGGTTCTGCTTCTAGGTGAGCGACGGACGGGATCGAATACGAGCTCTTAAGCGGTTTCATAGTGGGCCCACGGGCCTAAGTGTGCCTCTCTCCTTCACTGTATGCAGGCAGCCGTTTCAACCTAACCTAACCTTGCAGAGGCAAGTGTGTGTGTCTTTGCTGTCAATAGATTGAAATGCAGGTTATTATTTGATGGGGAAGTGAGGCTTCCGCTCGTTTGTACACCAACTTCACGTAATTATATGGGGACTTACGTTTTAAATTGCTCCTTAAGTAGTTCAGCTGTAGGCTTTTGAAAATTACTCGACTCAATTTTAGGCACCACAATTCTGCAGATGGAGACCAGGGCTTCAAGAGACTAGATACAAAGTCATATTCCCTGTGTTTCATGCAATCAGGATCGGCTGATTTTACATTACGATTTCTCACACTTTTTTATAGCATAATTTTGGACACCCCTGTCTTTCGTTGTGAGCATTTTTTTAAATACAATTTAGGAATTCTAGTAGTTGCTAGGTTAAATATTGATTACTTAAAATTTATAATCTCTACAGAAAAACACTAACATTCCGCGACGTTTGACGATTTTATACTGCAGGGGGTCTACTCTGTATTGCGATTCGAAAGGCAAATCATTCGGATTCGGATACTAGACACTATGAATTTGTATTAGTCCGTGTCGCCTTTCGAATCACATTGGCTTTCGAATCGAAATACAGAGTAGACCCACAGCTTTTCGGTGTTCATGTTGCATATTTTTACGCACATTCGGTTGTCATCTAAAAAGGTCTAGGATTTTAAATACCTCCTCGGTTGATTGGTTGGTTAGTTGGTTGGTTACAGTGTTTCCTGGAAGCTGGCTGGATTATAATTTTGAAGAACTTAACATGGAAAATGTTTTGTCTATGTACATATTATGTTGCTTAGTCGAACCATCTTGACTCTCTAATGAATCTGTCTATTTCGCTTATGGTAGCTCCTGATATGTCTGTTTGTTGTGCTACTAGTGGTCTGCGTAGTGTTTTCAATCTAATATTCGAAAGGCCTGGACATTCACTCAGAACACTATTCGCTATCATCTAGCTGACAGCTGCGGCATTACCTGTTATGGGTTAGTCCAATTTTTGCAGCATGCTTGTATAGGGGCCCAATGCACCGTGATGGTTGCTACAATTCTGAACACTTTTTCCTTAATTAATTGAGCAGGTCCAAGGTGTTCGTCGTGTTGTAGTCAAACCAGAGTACTCTCGATATATTACGAGTCTGTATATCTGGCCCCGTGCTTCTAGCCAGTCCAAGTAAATGCAGAGTAATTTCTCTTTGGATTATTCCAAGAGGGCAACCAAAAGCCACCGCTTCTGATTCATTGAAGCACGCTCCTGCCTTCGTCAATGCATCACTCTTCTCGTTGCCTTCGATGTTGATATGTCCGTGAACCCAGGCTTAAAATTCTTTTGAAATTTTTCAGCAGCACATTTCTTAGTCTGCGCATTCAATATCAAATTTGATACTTTTCACAGGTTAAACCACCTAAATATTAGTTACTTGTAATGCGCCAGGTATGCCGACCTTTCCCAATCCGCCACCGCCTTGTGTTTTGCCTCATTAAATCAGCTAGCTTTAGGCATGAACACTCTCCCCCCGTCTACATAAATTTATTTGCTTTAAAATGAACGAAAATGCACAAATTTGGCGCATACAAAATTGCGTACAACATATGCTTTTATTGTTATGCTCCCAACTACTCATATGTAGTTCATTCATATGCACGCATACATTTACGTGCCGTGCCATTCGATCGTGCTATAATTTATGTATGTGCCACATTATGTTGCGTCGTGGCTTGGCCTACGTGCCTGACTAGCTGCCTGGCTGCCTCGATCTCTCAAATACGCTGCCACAATCTGTCACGATCATTATTACATGTTGTTGTCGATTGTACGCAGCAGGCGGTGACGGCCCACAGGCCGAGCGAACCGATAAAACGTCAGATAAGCCGGCAGTATATAGCTGCTAGCGGCTAGCTGCTACGCACCCAACAAACTGAACTTGCTGCAAGCACTTGCAACAACAGCACCACTAGCAAAAGGATAGCTGCGCAGCAAGTAAAATATTTACAATTTTTTATTTATCTAATTTCATACAAAATGCGCTATTTCATGGCACTTTAATGTTAGCGACATGCATTTTGTGCGCGTTAGAAATCGCTATGAAAAAAATTTGAAATGATTTTATGCTAATTGCATTTGAAAGTTTTTGATTTATGCAGCAAATTGTTGTTGTCAAATGTTGACTGGTTGATTAGTTGAGCGGTTGCATGCAACATGATATGCGAATTTTTCGAACCTCAGTGTTTTTTGGTTGGTATATAAGATGAATAATTTTGATTATATGTAAGTGTCTTATCATTACTGGAGAGGTTTGTCTTTGCTCGAGTAAATTATCAGTGAAGACCTTGGCTACAGACCAGCATTTCAACCATTCTTCCGGGCTAAGAAAGAAGTCTTTCACATAACTCTTGGAAATAGACTGCCCAGTTCTCTGATCATGCAATGGTGGGTTTTGATCGCACCCTCTCTATCTGAACGCAGCATTATCATATCAATAGCAAACACCAGGAAAACTGATTGTGATGCTTTTAGAAATCTGCTTAGCAGCAACCTACCCATATTAGAGAACAATAACAGATAAGTTAACTGTACGGACTGACAAAGAGTACACATTTAATAGACTGTGCGGTTTTATAATCGACGCCTTTTACTCTAACTATCCCGGCACCAGAACGAGAGATGAACTCAAAACTGTCTTGTAATTTCATGAAATCTCAGCTCTTAAAAGGGTGTACACGCTTTTCAGCAAAGCTAAGCGCACAAGCTTAAGAGACCAGTAAGGCCAAGAGAAGCAGTTTAAGACCCTTTTGTGAGTGTATTTCAACAACCGCTGCAGCTGCAGGTTGTGAGAGCCAGAGCCAGAGTCTCGAAAGCTCAGACATTGCCATTAGTCTAGAAGGTATCTAAAATCCTGTTTACCTGGTGGTCAGTTTGGATGGACCTTGAACTCGTTAAACAAAAACCCGCGGCTAGACGGTATCAGCCCAGTGATGTTGCAACAAGGTGGGGAGTCCCTCTGCCATACCTAGTGAACCTGAAATGAGCGTCTGTCTTTATCCTACCTTCCAAAGGCGCAAAAGAGAGCACGAGTGATCTTCATTCCGAAGGTCGGAAGAAGAGACTAATATCGATTATGAAATCAAGTCGAACACCCTGTTAGTCTATCAGCCGATGTTTATTGAAAGGAGCAGTGTTGCATTAAAGGTTACTACACGGCATATTCGAAAGGCTTTGACTTATAAAACTGCTCCCGTAACTTTTTGTTTTTTTAAGAGGAGGAAGCATCAAGCCAGTCTATGTGAGACTTTAACTCACTATTCATCCTGCAGCCATGTATCGTGGTGGTTTAAGCACTAAGCTCTAAGTTCGTTACATTACAGATGCTGCCCGTAAAAGTTGCATCTACTTTAACTATCGTCTGCTGTGTGTTTTTAATTTAGACACAACCCGCTCTAGTCCGATCCATCCGCAATAGTCAAGTCGGTAGTAACCACACTTCGACTTGTTTCAGCTCTCGGTGTACTTCAGCTATTCTGGCACAAAATTGTCTGTGCGAAACGAATTTCCCGTAAGCGAGGCTATTTTGGTTCATGTGTTTGCAATGCGTGGGCAAACAAGTATGTACAACGTGCCCCGTGTCTTCATATTCATGGCACACTGGGCATAAGGAAGAGTAGTCCATGACGAGGTGATTACTGACCTCTCTAGGTTTTCAGCTTATCAATTTTTCAACGCACGTGATTAGAAGGTGAGAACATCTTCCGCTAGTAGCATAACTCCAATGTTCTTGCCATTATTTTGGAGACTTAGCTTTTTTTGGTCGATGGTTTCCGTCGTTTCGCCATCATGCTGCTGCTTCCATTTGTTCTTCTGACTACTTGCTCTTTCTTCCACCACGACATCGATGATTGTCATTCCTGCTATTTCCATTGTTGCTTTATCAGACCTCGTTTTGTATGCACCATATTACTCTTAGCGCGCACAGCACGACTTGGTACGATCTGCGATAGTTTTTTTTTTCTTCGAGCTGAACCTTATAGAGCTAACGGTATGACTCTTGCAAGAAGAATACGTTTTCTGCTTCTAGATCAACTAATGCTGGGCAACATTCTTCACTTCGCCCTGTACATTCTTGACGCTTTCTTGTTTACTTATTCCGCACGTGCGCCAACAGTAAGCGTACTTAAAGATGTGGTTCGCAATGTTAAGCGAATGTACCTCTGGCTTTTTTTTGTGGATATTTACAAGAACTGCAACATCCTTCTCTGCTGATATGGATAGAGCTACGATTTCCAACCTGTTTGTGACCGTAGTGATTGCGATGTTCCACTTGGCTACTTTGTTTTTCCGGAACTTGCTTGGCTACCACTACTACGGCGATGTCGGCTGCAAACCCCGGCAGGAAAAGAGAGCTTTAACACACCATCATGTATTATGTTTCATGATATTTTACAGAGAACAGACGGCTTACTTTATTCCCTCATCAGTGGAATAACTACTACGCTACGTCTGTCTGCGTAATTGAAGGCAATCCTGACGTCTATGGGGACCATTGCACAGTTGTGTTTACCTCCGCCTCTCCAGCGCTTGGCTACTATCGTCGTCTTTTTTTCAGGAATCCATACTGGTGTAATGCTATTCTGTATTCACGTTCCTGGTTTCGGAAGTAACACCAGCTTCTGCTGTTCCACAAATCCGCCTTGCTTAGGAAAGGATTGCATCACGTTTACAAACAGATTTTGATACTCCATAACGCCGGCTAGTAGCGCTATGTTTGGAATACCATCCTGAATAAATTCTTCCGCGTTCACACTTATGACTTCTTTAGTGGATGCTGGCGTTTCTGGCGCGTCGTGCTTGCTGTTTTGCGATGACGAAACCGAGTCCGAACAATATTAGTTAGCAAAAAAGGGCATTTCTCCTGCCACCCGTTTGTAACCAGTGAACTGTGCATGCATTCAAGTTACAAGTAATGCGCCCATAAGTACGCAATCGGGCCTATTCTCCTCGGCGTTGTAGATTCTATGTCGTTGTCGCTTTTATCGTCGCTTCGTTCCTGAATTCGATTTTTTTTAATATATTTATCGCCAATCGTTTCAATTTAGTTCTTAACAAGGAGATAAATGGGAAATACCGATAAATTTCCGATAAATGTCGGTAACGCCAACGGTGATGCCAATCTGTCGATTTTATTTCGTTTTGAAACGACAACGCCAAGAGGAATTAACCCGAATATTAAATCCTTAAGTCGCCTTTCAGATGGGTAAAGTCTTGCTTTCAAGTGTGCTCGTTCGTGGCGAAGGAGATGAGGAGAGAGAAGAAGAGTACAGATACCTCCGTGCCGTCAAGTCGTTTCAAGTTTTTCTGTCTCTTTTGATATTTCCGTTGCTTCCCGCTTAAAGTACCAAGAACTTGAGTTCAATAAAGTTGACGCGTGTGAAAGCAAATAGAAAACACAAAAGAGAATGAACGAGAATTGGTTTCAAGTACTTGACGTGTCGGAAAGGCGACTAAGCAACTTTCATTATATCAATCGTCTTCCCAGTTCGTATGTGTATACATACATATATGCACTTCTCAAACGCTGTATGAAATTTTTGAAGACAAAATTGCCGCCAAAGCTGCCATTTTGCGTTTCGACACTTTCTCATTCGAGGTACCAATTGAACCAAAAAAATTATGTGGAATTTTTATATCGTAATCATCCATAAAACACCCCTTTTTCAAATTAGTAATACAAAATCAATTTCCGAACACAACTGTACAAAATTTTCATTCATTTGCAACTAATTTATTTGCCTCATTGCGAGCGACTCATTAAAAGGTTAAATATCTTTTCATTGAACTTCGTACTCAATTGCGATATTATTGAACTAATGAAAGAAAATAAACGAGCAGCAATGCAAATGCAACGAGCAAATAAAAAATTCAAATGAGACTCAAATTACAGCTCATTGAAGAAAATATTGCGCACACTTACATACATAAGCAAAAAAAATACACACACTTCCCAATTTGCCAAACGACTTCGTAACGACGTCGTTTCCGACTCGTTTTGGTGAACAATTTGTTCGCCGGCGACGGTCGGAAACGACTCGCCGGCGAAGTCGCAGTCGGATGAAAAGCACAGTTCGCCGGCGGGCCGCAAAAACGACTCG
>JAPVRG010296557.1:0-10746 GCA_029783565.1 Rhagoletis cerasi
TTTTCGAAATTGCCTTGCAAAAATACTTTAGAATAGAAAGTGTACGGCGAACCTCTTTTTTTCCTGTAAGGTGGTAGGGCCTTATGTACATACATTTGTTCAAGCTATCGAGTAGTAGCAGGGAAACGAAAATTTCACCGGGCGTACCTCTGTAACTATCTATTCCGGTCTGCTAACTACGAAGTCCATGCATCGGAGAGCCGGACATTTGCACAGAAATTGTTGAATGAATTCTACTTTTTTCTCATTGATAAATTAATTTTTTAGATATCTCTATGCCCGAGTTCGAGCCTAGCGTATATAAGACCAATGTCCAAGATCACGGCAGTAATCTTGTGATTAGCCGTACAGTCATTTAAAGAGCCGTTTTTCTCGTTCATCGAAGGAGAGTCAAAAAGCAAGCACTATTCTGGCACCCTAAGTCTCAAATTATTTTCTTTCCCTCTCTTCTATAGCACACTATGTTCAGGGCTCTGTATACTATAGACCAGTGTCCGCCAAAAAGAGAAAAGTCAAAAATGACAATGTATTAGTTTTGTAACAAAAAGTGAGTATGTGTTGGTGGTAATGCGCTTTATTCAACAATAATGCGACATCAACCTGCTTCGCCTATTGTTTGCATGCAACTAAATAAAATTTGCTGCTCTTCTACTCTTTCTGTTGATGTTCGGATTGTATACGTGTAAGAAGCCGATTGTGTACATGTGAGAAGCCGAATATAGTTCGTTTCACATGAAAGTGTTTGGCGGACACTGCTATAGACTACTGTCGATCTGTTATTTCAACATTCCTCAACACATAGCGAATTAGTCGTAGCCGACTTGAAAGCCTTCACCTCGGCATGGGTATCTGCAAAGTAGGCGCATTTTATCATGATATTTATTCGGCCTGTTTATTGGATTTATATAAATCGGAAAGCTTTCCAGCAGTTTGGAAGTCTATTAGCTTCTTTCAGAATACTAGAACCTGTTCAGATGCCCGTTTTGGAACCGTCTGTGAATACTTGAATTTCTCCATCATATTCCCATTTTTTTCTGTAAGAGAAGTTTACTGATTGGCCAAATCCAATTTTGATATTGGTTATATGAAAATATTCATATAAACGCCCCATCTAATATATTTGTGTCTTTAGTACTCTGCAGTTGCATAGCTTTATAAAAATTAAAGTTCTTCAGCTGGGATTTTCTTCAATACAACTCAGTTTCAATAAACGCTGACTCTAATTTATTGATGTAGCAATTTGTTTTTTTAATTCTATTAGGTCTTGTTTAGTAATCTACCGGCGTTTGTACACAGCTGAATTTCGAAAGAAAATAAGTAAAGGGCCTTTCTATACCCAGAAAAAGTCAGCAAAATATAATTCTCTCAACTCATGACTTGGTAACTATAACCATATAATGTAACTATAACCAAATCAAGTGTTAAGAGAAACATATTTAGTGGACGTAACTAAACTATTTTCTCTGTGTATGCACGATATGCACATACGTACGTCCAAAATTTGAACCAAATCAGACAGAAGATGTTAAATTTTAAAAAAAATTCGACTCCAGCACCACCTAGCGGGCTCTTTTTTACCACCACTTATCCAAAATTCGAATACTAAAATTGGGGCATAAATACGAGCTTTTAAAATATTTCACTCCTGGCGTAATCTGCCTAGTTTGTTTTTGCAAAATAATCTATTAATCACTGCCTCAAATTTGAACCAAACATGGATGCTCAACAAACGTAAAGATATCATTTCGTTTCGTTAGTGAGCAAAATTAACTTAACGAAATAATTTCGTTACGTTTCAGAGCTAAATTATCGAAACGAAATTCAATCGTTTCCGTTGAAACGACACAAAACTCAAACAAAATAAATCAACAATCGTTAACATTTAAACAAAGCAAATCATTAATCGTTAACAGTGAAACAAAATAAATCAACGAAAAGTTGTTGTTGTAAACCATTGCCAGCTCACTTTTAACATTTAGCGCCTAAAGGCATGCTACAGCTTTAGCGTTAACGATTGGATTTATTTTCGTTAATAATCAAAATAGAATTATTTTGATAATTACCTAAACGATAAAAAATTGAATCGTTTCAACAGAAATGCTTGTTTCTTTTCGGTGAACGTTAAAATTAACGTTACGATGCATCCTTGGAACCAAATCGTACATTAAAGACGAGTTTTCTACACAACTAAATTCCAGCGCCATCTAGCGGTACCATTTATTACAAATATATTTTTTTCCTTATAAGTTTAATATACACACATATGTTCCGAGTTTGAACTAGATCGGACCTTAAATAGGAATTCCTTAGTATTGGTCTTCAATTAGAACATAAATTCCAAAGGTAAAGACACTTCCGATTTTTGTAAATTTTCCAATTTAACGGGAAAGGTTTCCAATTTTTCTTAACGCAGGCACCCAATTCAGATTACTATGAACTGTTCCCATTTACTTACACATATTCGTTTACTATATGCATACATTTAGAATATTAGTTTTTAAGCGGTTTATATGTCGGTGGCTCTTAATGAAAATAGTGCTGAGTTAGGAAGAAAATAATTAAACCTATGTGAGAACTAACGCCTCGTATTACAGAATAATCTTAAGAAGAGCTTCTAGTGATAATTTGGCTAAAATCTGCAGGCGAGCAGTACACATTCCAAAAAGGTAACGACCTAAAAAATGAGAACAGCTTTTAAGGATCATTTACGCACATAAGAAAACAATCGAAAACATATAGTCATGGGATAGCCCCTCACTCACTCGATATTAATCCTACAAAGTTCCTCTGGAAAAGATTGAATAAGAAGGTCAGAGCTACAGATCCATTCACGAAGGAAGGCCTGTGAGATAAATTTGTGAGGAAAAGTATTAGGCCACAAACAAAAAGCAATTTTATTGGAAAGTATGACAAGACTTTGTGCGGAAAATACAAAAAGCAGGGTGTACAAATACTTATGGACAATAGTGTACATACTCGCACTTATATACAAATGTACACTCGGAAATTTTTCCCAAGCTAATCGAATTCAAGTGAGCAGACAGGCGGCAGCAGCCACGAAGATTTACTATAAGCGACATCATTTATGCGGAAAGCGAATGGCGAATGGTGCAGGCAAAGTTTCCCACGTTAATTGTCAACATAAATCGGATAGGCAGTGCAGACAAACATCAGTCCCTTAGTAAAAAACAAACTTTTAAGTTGCAAGAAACTTTCACCAATTCCTTATGTAAATGCCCTTATCAATCAACCTGAGCCTCAGCAAAGCTCTGGCCCTTTCATTGATCGGTGTTTTATCTTGTTTTTGTTGTGTTTTTTTCTTCACATTTTGTCAACATGCACCCGTATTGATCTGTTTATTTAAGATTTATGTGTTCACAACATACAATTAACTTCATTCACTTGAAAGCGATGAAGCACAGCAAAGCAAAGCAAAGCAAAAGTAGTGGAATGACTTTAAAGTAAAATATGCGTAACATTTACAGGAAATACTATGCATTGCAGGAAAATCCCCTTTTTATGAAATTGTCACATCTAATCTTCTGCTGACGCTAATGACAACTGATTTCCCTCTTATGATGACAGCGTGAAACAGCATTTTGTTGTTGTTATATTCGATTTTCAGTGCCCCGCCGCACTCGTAGTACACTTTCTTCCGCTTTGAGCAACAGCAGCATCAGCAGCAGCCATGCAAGGGTACTCACTTGTTGGCGTTGTAACACAACGTTGGGCAACAGTTGCCCGAGCGCATCAAATCACTTCGCATTAATTTATAGCACCTCACACATGCACTCAAAGACATATGAATAGGAGTATGTACGTATATACATATATGTAACATGAGCTTAAATTTAACAGCCACAATGGACAATTTTAAAAAGATATTTTGGTTAAATATTTATTATACAAATTGGTTTTGACGAACATACATATTAGCATAATAAATTCATGATTTTAAACTAGTAATTTTAATTGTGAAATGTGATTCATCGAGGACAAATAAACAAATTCTTATAAAAAAAAATTTCAATGCTAAAGTAGTTTTTTCTTAAATTTTTTTTTGTTTCGACTTACTTTTTCATTTAAAAAAATTTTATTAACTTCATAATTTTTTCCGGCAAAATATTTTCTTCCGAAACAAATTTTCCAAAATTGTTTTCTAAGGTTTTTTCTTAAAAGTGGGTCTTTCCAGAAAATGTTTGCCAAAACATTGTTTTTTCTGCAATGAAATTTTTTTTTTTCAAAAATAATTTTTTTTTTTATTTTGTTAACATAATTTTCTTAAAAAAATAATTTTTTATTTTTTTCTAACAAAATTAAAAAAATTTTTTTCTTCTAACATAATATTTTTTTCTAAAAAACACCCATTCCCTAAAATCTTTTTCCTAAAAAATTATAACTTTTTTCTTTTTTAATTTATGTTCCCGCAAAAATATATTTTTTCTCTAAAACATCTTTGTTTCTAATTTTTGGTAAATTTTTTTCTAATTTGGATAAACCTCTTTTTTCTAAAAGCTGCTTTCCTAAATAATTTTTTTTTGTAAACATTATTATTATTTTTTCAAAAGAAAATTTATTCTGACAAATTTTTCTAATTTTGATAAAAATATTTTTTCCCAAAATCACTGTCAAATTAGCTAAATGAATATGAGTCTCCTTCGAAGAATAGAAAATATAAAACTACTAAACACTCACGCAATTTCTTTGTTAGCCTTGAAAGAAATAGAAAATAGCCTTTGCACTCCGTTTCGCTAGAGTCGGGAAATGGCAGAGAAGGTATTGGATGGGTTCCTCCTTGTCTTCGTACATGCGAAATCTGCAGTAGTAGTTGCAGGCGGCGGTCATACTACGTGTAATCCATTCAGACAATGTCCGGAAAGAACTCCAGTTACTATACAGATATCTTGCCTTCTTAAGTTAGGTAGCGACCATATGCGTTAGGCACTTATGACTTTCCAGAGTATTCTGGCAACATATGTAACAAGTTGGTTTCACTTATCGTCTCTCATTGATAAACTCTAAGAATATTTCCTTCAGTAGGAGTTTACATGTTTGAAATAAGGTACCAAGTATATCGCTTATATCGTCAGCCTTTCAATTTCCCACCGTGTCGTTGAGAGATCGGCGGCATTGAGCAACTACTTTTGAAGTCAGCGCCTGGCTTTGAGTGAAAATCTAGATATCATGACTTCCAGTGCGACTACTGCGGTATCTGCATCATCGCCAAAGTGTGTCAAAAACTAGACATTAAGTTTTTTTTTACTAATAAGCAAGAACTTGTCATCTTCATGCGTTGTTCAGATCACGTGATAATCTTCGCTACTCAAGCCGCAAACCCGATCTCGAAGGTTCTTAGATGAGCACGATTTACTCATACAATGGATTACTGTAGTGGAGATTAATTTGTGAAGTCCCACCATTATTTTCTACAAGTATGTTCGTATGATTAATGACCGTACAATAGGCGCCTTTCTAGTGAGATAATGAAGGAACGTCCTCTTCATCATATACAATTACATACGACAACGATGCGGAGTCATATTAGACGATGTTGACGGTGATTCGCTCAAAAATCCCATCCTTTAGTTAGCGTTTGGCGTTGGCATTCGATCTCTTCCGCAGCGGCCCTGGCTGGTTCTGCAGAGATCGTATTCTTCGATATATCTTGCCGCTAAACGTATATGGTTAGAGCCTATAAGCCTTAATTGATCCTCCGGTTGAGGTTGGTTGAAATAGTAAGTGGTCATTCGTTTAGAACAGTGCCGGCCGCAATCGGGAGTTGGGAGCCCAGGGTAGCCTAGACTGATAAGATTCAGAGCACCCAACGGATCTTCGTGAAACTCCGGGAACCAAGCTGATAGAATATCATGGCTGAAGTCTCGCGTTCTACCGCGATTAACCACTTCGCGAACGAGCGATTCGGTTTTGGCAAGCCTTTTTCTCTTCCCTGAAGATTTGGTCTCTCAAAGTCTTGGAGTTGTCTTGCGCTTCAACGAGCTAACGAACCGCAGATGTACGAGTCGCAAAGTGAGATCAGAGCCCAGTATAAGTACTTTCTTGTAAAAAACACAAAGTCTGACTTTTCTGTAGTAGTAGCTTACTTATCTGCGGTTATTAGAAAAACTTTATGGAAATTTTTGCTTTCCTCCGGTTTCGGTTTTGCAAAGTGTTTCAGTTCCGGATTTGGTTTCGTTCTTCAATACTAGTTTCGGTTTCGGTTTTGCAGATGAAAACAAGTTCGACAAAAAAAATTATATTTTAAATAAATATTACCTCTTATGGTTTGCCAAAAACAGGTTTACTTAAGTACCGCTTTTTTTACCGCTGATGCAGGAAAACAAGTTCGGGGTTATCAGATACTGCAGCTGATTTTTATAGTTTTCTCAAAACCAATTGGAACTGGTTCCTATGCATGAAACTGTTTCGGTTTCGTTCTTTTTCAGACCAAAATAACGGTTACGGTTCCAGTTTCGGCTTCATTCTTTGGATGAAACCCACCCAGTCTTCACTTACAGGCAATTAAACAAAAAATGAATATCTGATTGAGACCCAGTGACTTAAATGTGCTGATCGAGCACAAAGCCCATATCAGGCTAGTCGCTGTAAAGAGATCTTCAACGTACTGAAACATACTACATTTTTTCGAAATTATCATAGTTATAAGCTTAGGTTTTCGAAAATCAGCAAATACATAAGAAATTTCATCCACAGTGGATTAATAACATCAGCTGAGGGAGAGCGGGAGGCCAGGGTTAGAGTAGAGATCGAGTTGGAGGAGTAGAGGACATAGGGATAACCTTTTGTTGCGTGTATTTATGTATCGAGCTCAATGAGCCCATATGGTTTGTAGGTACACTTCAGGACAACTAAGCTTTTCATAAGCCTGATATGAGAGGGCGAGAGAGAAAAAGATTTGCCTGCAGGCAAATGAAGCGTTAGCGCAAGATTGTGACCCTGTTACCATTTATTAATTGGGGGACTCCATTGGAGGAGTCATGCTCTAGCTGCCGTAGGCTGCTGTGCAATGAGCTGGGATTTATTCAGGGATGGCTTGTAAGCCGCAATTACTACCATATCAAAAAATACTCCAGGAGTGGGGTGGGAGCGATGTGTGATAGCCAAGCTGGCTTAGCATTGACCCTGGTTGTGAATACCAGCGACTTATTATTTCACCAAGTTCAGCGAGGAGACATTTGAGAATTGCATAAAAAAATTCATATCCCATTTGGCATGAGCAAAACGCTTCTAAACACAAGGGTGTATTGTGTATTCGCTGCACTCGGTTTTATGCGGGAGATGCATAAGTCGCTTAAACAAGCCTATAATTTTTAGTCTTCGCATATGAAAGGCTTAAAAGATTATTTTCTCAAGGAACGTGAACCGGTTTTATGCCTAACCGGATTACCCGTTTTTTTCCTGCTAATTAACTGAACTGAAATTTTCCACAAATGTTTGAACGGAACCACTTTTTATAAAGGTTTAATGTCCATTTCGATAAATTTTTCATAGTCAAAGTGTACCCACACATATACATGAAAATGTTATATATAAACGGTGTCCAAGAAGTACCACGACAAACTTGAGGAAAAGGCACAAATTTTCAGGTAAAAGTGTGCCCGTTTTTGCAATTTTGAATTTTTTTTTCAATTAAAAACATTTTTTTTTATTCCCGAACCGTTGAGCCGAACCGAAACGGCTGTTCAAAGGCAAACAAAAATGTTTTCACAAACCAGCCCAATGATGCAAAACCGGTTTGAAGTTCTGGACCGAACCAAAAAAATTTTTCATCCGGTTCACGTCCCTAATTTCCCCTGAAAGTTGTGTTTATATTTTTGCTCCACTGTGCGCCAATGTCCCACAATAACTTAACACCCATCGAAGAACGAAAATTTCCCAGGCTTCCCATTCCATTCAATTTCCAACAGCGACTAGGAGAACCAGCCATCTGCTAAAGGTTTGAAAAAAAAATAGATACTTTGTGCTGCTTAAGTGACAATGAATGAAAGTGACGATACTCAAAAAAGACGCACACAGATACCCCAACGTACAAACACTTGTAACCAATCGCACCAGTTGCACGTGTACTTGTGCCACAATTGGGCTGCAAGTGTAAGTAAGGTGGTTTGTGTGTGTGTGTGTGTGTGTGTGTGTGTGGTGTGTGTGTGTGTGTGGAGAGTGCTACTTGCAACCGACACTTAAATTTATAGTCATTTAAGTAGCTCGGCTTGTAATTGCCTTTATGAGGCTACATACAATATAATGGTGTTATGTTGTGGGTTTTGTACAACGCCACATACAAAGTGTTCAAAAGCAGAAGCGAGCGAGCAGGCAGCGGGATTTAGTTATATATTTATGTATGTACTTAAGTAGTTAGGGTTAATTAAGGTGAGATTTTAATGCGCTTTATTGCATTTCACGCAAGTTTTGAAGTTTTAGCAAGTTGTTTGACCCACAATATTTAAGGTAGTTATTAAAAAAAAAGTGCTGCGCTATGCCTACAATAAATACTTTTCCACTAACTAAGTGTATTAAATCAAGCTAATGTTGTTAAAAAACTAACTGTAATGACTGACTTACTGCACTGTGATTGGCAACAAACACAAAGGTAATCACAAACAAAATGGAATTACCTCAGCAGCTAGAAGTAAAAACAGGTAAATATGCAAATAATCGTGCAACGTGCTTTATGAACAGGCATTTCATCTGTATGTATACATATATTTATATATTTGCAATGCGCATTTGTGTGTGTAGTACTAGCGTGTTAGTCCATTTGTTGGCTTATTTCTTTCTGTTGCACTAGTTTTATTGTTCTCGATTTTATTTGTTTATGCAAATTTTCCCGCTGCAGATGTCCTTTGCAGCGAACACTTTTCAGTTTATACTTACTTTTAGACACATATGTCGTTACCGTAATATAGAAAAGCCCTAACTCAAATACAGTTTGAAATTTTAATAAAAAGTAGAGTTCTCCAGTTCCAAATTTCGTCGAAACGCAGTTTTTTTTTAAAAACAATATTTAATCGAGTGCTGTAGTAGTTGTTTTTCCTATACTTTTAAATGGATTGTGAGTTTTCTGACCGCTTTTGGATGAATTTAAATTCCAAATGAAAATGAGTTAGGGCCTTTCTAGATTTAGGTAACGATATAGACATACATAAGAACGTTCTTGCCATCATATGCATTCTAGACTTTTTCTAAAGACGTAGGTATCCCTCGTTTTCAGGAAGAGTCAATTTTTCTCTTTTAACAAAATTAGATAATAATTAAAATATATGAAAATAATAATTGCAAAAATTTAATCTATTTAAGCTACCTTAAACCTTAGTTTGATTCCTTAAAGTATTTTTACATAAACATAAATATATTTACAATTAAAGCTCGTTCGTTGATCACCCCGTTTCAATAGTCAAATTTCGAATTATTATCTGTGAAATTTGTTGTGCTTTTTTTTCTTACAACACAAAGAAAAATGCAATTTCATCTCTTTTCCACTGTGATCAGTTTTTTCTGCTAAATTAAGCAATTTAAATATATTTTACCGTAATATTTTATTAAAAATACCCTTACAAACCCCTCTTTCGTTGCTAGCGTCCATTTTTGTTTACTTTCACATTTGACGTTTCCTCTCTTCTTCGCAAAAATAATCGATGAAATTAGGTTGGACACCGAAATGTTATTGGTTCAGTCTGAGATTATTTTATAATCCCCAAACACAGAGTCACCATTTTTTAAAAAATTCCTAACACGAAATCCCCAATATCATAGTCCCCATTTGAAAATCCCCCAAACTCAAAATCCCTAAATTAAGAATCCCCAACCACAAAGTTTATAATAATAATAGATTGGCGCTTACACATATGTTAGTGTTTGGCCAAGCTTCTCCTCTGATTTGTGGTGTGCGCCTTAATGTTGTCACTCAAAGGGAAGGGACCTGCAGTTTTACGCCGCCTCCGAACGGAAAGTTTATATGTAAACAAAAAAGTAAATAAGAATAAGTTCGGGTGAAACCAAACTTAATAAGCCGGCGCCCGTACTAAATATCGTTTTTCCGCTTTTGTGTATAATATATGATAAGTAAAGGTGATTTTCCCCGATTTCAAATATTTTCGATAAAATCCTCAATTAGACTTGATTCAATAATTGGTACTATGACATAACCCCAAGCGGCATAATCCCAATTTTTAATTATGTCCTTCCTTATAAAGTAGCGAAAAGCCAATTTTTTTTTCTTTGCTTTATTTCACTTTTTATAAAATGCCATAACACCATTTGGGATAATGTCACTTTGGAAATTAAGGCATAGTATCCAGCTCTCAAGAAAAACAGAAAATTCATATAAAAACGCGCTCAAGAAATGAAAAAGAAATTTTCTTCTTTCAAAACTTCTTAAAGACGTTTGCATCTCGCAAGAAAAAAATGCTCGTATATTTACATATTTCTTCCAGAAATATTACAGCAGTGCCAAAGTACTTTTTCGAGCGGCAGAAGTAATGAAAAATATTTTTGTGATTTTTCTTGGGCTGGTAACTAAGCTTAAAAACTGGAAAAATTTTTATATTGAATTTTGACCATTTTTTTTATTTAATATAAAACAATATTTTCATATGATATCTACTATAGCAATTTTTTATTCCAAATTAATAAAGTAAGACCTATATATATTTGTTGAACGATGAAATCAATTTGGGGCAAATATGAAATCCCCATAATTTGTGTGAAACGCGTAAACACAAATTTTGTTCT
>JAPVRG010296559.1:0-10467 GCA_029783565.1 Rhagoletis cerasi
TATTATTATTATTATTATTATTATTATTATTATTATTATTATTATTATTATTATTATTATTATTATTATTATAAAATATTTATGTACATTGAAAAAACGCGTATATATACATTTGTATATATACATATGTAAATATGATTAGGGACGCGGCAGTTTAGCAAGTTTTGGGTATTTTTCTTTTGTTTATTTAAAGGTTATTATTTTTCTATGAAAGCTTATGTAGGTCCAAACGTCGATCTTTGTATAAAAGTTAAGAAAATTCAACAAAGTTTTACAAAAATTTCGACGTTTTAAATTAGATTTCTTAAAAAGATTTAGGGTATGCAGTTTCTCAAATGGCAGTTTACTTGAAATTTTCCATTGTTGTCATTGTGAACTAGAGGGAATACAAAAGACCTTTTGTTCTTTTCCTTCACTGTCTAATTCTGCACTAGGGTATATGTTTTACTGTGAGAGTGAAGAAGGCAGATAATAGTAGCGTATTTCATACGCTTACCGTACTCATCAAAAACAACATTTTTCTTCTTCCTTCATTTGCTGCTTACTTAATCATAAAAAGTTAACAATTTTAACTTAAACTTAAAAAATCTTAGTTCATACACAAAAATCTTCATTTTGAAGATATTTTCAGTGTAAAATTTTGCTTTTTAAAAAAATCTTATTTTCAAGATTTTTAATAAAAAACAGCACGAAAAATCTTCATTTTCAAGATAAATCTTGACTTATGGCAACGCTGGTTCCAGTACCCTTCAGATTTACAGTACTTACTAAGAAATCGTGCTTGTGTACACATTGGCATATTCATAATCGAAATAAAGTCTTATAAAGTTAGTTGCAGATTTCTGACAGATATTCCATTGAAAATTATGTCAAAAAACTGCAACTATCTTTAGTGTGGACTTTATTTTGACTATGAATACGCCTTATTCAATAATATCTTCCGGACTAGATCCTGCAGCACTGGAACAGACCAACTGATTATACTTAACAGCTGATTTTGAGAGATCATGCGCTCTATGCGGAGTACAATCACTCCCCTGTTGCATATGCGCTGCTTGTATATGCCCTGCACTGGAATGTAAGCATAACCAGCGCTTAAGGTTTGTTAATGAGAGTTCGGTTTTTATGGCTCTGCAAGTAAAACTTGCCAAATAAGTCAAGTTGATTTGTGAAAAGTTTTTACAGGATCATAATTAAATATTAAAAGTTTTACTGCCGGTTTCACCAGGAGTTTTTTCTCCTCTGTCAGTTTACGTTTTAAGTTCAAATAAAAAGCATTTTTCGCTTAAATTGCTTTCGTGGAACTGGCTGTTAATCGCTCAAAATTGAATAAATGCATAATCGAAATACTTCTCTTATTTTTAGCCAAATAATTTACAATTTTGTAAAAACACTACTTACCCACGCTTTGATCATTTCAAAGTAAGGCTGACTTCCAAAACGTCAATTGCTTTACATACGTACAAAGTATAATGTTCCATAACGCCGCACTACACAATGTTGACAATGTATACTTTTCCAAAACGTATCCGAAACGTTATCGAAACGCATCGCTCGAGTAATCAGCGCATCACTAACAAAGTTGATGCTTCGCTTGTTTTTGGTTGTGATTGGTGTGGTAAAAATGGAAAATTGCGAAAAGTAGGTGCTTCTGTTCATTGTTATATCGAATTTTCACATAAATATGCTTCATGGTAACTAGTCTTTGGGGCCCAGTTGGGAATAAGTTTGGGACTAGTCCGAAACTAGTTACCTTTGGACCAGTTGGGAATCAGTTTGGATCTAGTCCGAAACCAGTTACCTTCGGACCAGTTGGGAGCTAGTTCGTCGATTTGTACTCCGGTGGGCGTGTAGTAGTTATCGATACTTTTATGGTATCGTAACATCGCTAGTTGGCAATAGAACAGTTGATTATCAAGAAAAGGAACAATGTATCAGCACTGTTCCTTAACGTCAAAGTATGCAATGTATAAGGATGCAATGTTTCGCAACTCTGCATACACAAACGGTTTAAATACCGCAGTAAAACAGTATCCAAACATTGCATTGGTACGTTTTGGAAGTCAGCCTAATTGGTAGAGATGATCGATAGTCCTAATAAACTATCGATATTTATGATAGTATAACAAAAACTATCAATGAGTATTGATAGCAGGGCTGCAAACCGGTTTTGAACCGAATCGGTTTTTGAACCGAACCGCCGCTTTTTTTGGGCTTCGAACCGAACCGTTTTTATTTTTAAATGCCAAAACCGAACCGAAAACCACTCCGAAAAATGGTTCGGTTCGGTTCAAAATGAAAACATTCTTCAAGTTTTATAATGCACAACTCTGCTTAAATATGCAACCCTCATGGTAAAACTGCTATTTTCTTTTGAAAAAAAAAATCCGCGAGCTGTCATTTTTCATTATAACTTCACAATTGCATCTATTAGGGATCTTTACACCGAGCTTGGTACTCGGTAACTCGGTGTTCGGTAACTTTTCCCCATGTATTTTGTTTGTGTAGTTTGTTTTAATAAGTACCAAGCTCGGTGTAGGTAGGTTAGGGCAGGTTTTTTCGACATCCATCCCAGCACATGCGGATGTTAGTTTTTTTTTTATTCCTTTTTTTTAATGCAAACTTGCACTGGGGATTTTTTGGTACGGAAAATTTATTTTTGATGTCTATTTCTTATTTAAAGAACCACAAGATGGTGGTAAAATGCAAATTACATATATGTTTTACATATGTTTATAATTATAACACAACTTTTTTCTGTCTTCTGCACATTCATTAAGCGTGAACAACAGGAAAAAATTATTGTGTGAAATAAGATAAAATTTAATATTAATAAATTGGAAAATGATAAAACTAGTAAAATATATATATATCGGATCCGATAATAAGTTTATGCCCTTTTCTCAATTAACTTAAAATTTATCTGGCCTTTAAACTCATTTTTTGTGAAAAAATTTGTCTTTAAAACCTACCTAAGAGCCGTTTTCTCAAGTAACCTCTAACTTTAAAGCTTACTTTATATTTAAAGGTTACATTAAAATGTATGGTTGTGTCCAAAGTAAAGCATTTCATTATCGGTTTTAAATTGGTTTACAACCAAGAAACATATGTACATACATCAAAAAACGATAATAGAAATGCTTTACTTTAGGCATAGCTAAACCTTTAAATATAAAGTGAGCTTTAATTTGAAGGTTACTTGAGAAAACGGCCGTTAGAATATTAGAAATTACTTTGATAAAGTGGCGCGCATTGTATCATCAAATACTACGCAAATTATGCGTAATGACTAGGGCAACAAAAAATTAATTTTTGCTCTTAAACTTAGTGAATTGGCACTATAAATTAGCTTTAAAAATTTGTATTTTTTTTTTTATTTCAGTTTAAATTCTTACAACATAAAAACTAAAAAAATGTAGAATAACGAAAGGTATATACGTATATACTTTTTGGTCGCCCTAGTAATGACAAATAGTAGGTGAAACTTGTTGTAAAAAAATATTGTGAAATTTAATTGTTTCTGGTTTTTTCGCAAGTCATAGTTAGACTTAAATACAAAAAAATAGATAAAGTCACTTTTCCTATTATAATATTGCTCTTAAACTTAGTGAATTGGCACTATAAATTAGCTTTAAAAATTTGTATTTTTTTTTATTTCAGTTTAAATTCTTACAACATAAAAACTAAAAAAATGTAGAATAACGAAAGGTACATAAGTTCTTTAGTATAAGTTTCAAAACAGAAGAATAGTTCAATTATTCAATAAAAAATTCCTTCATATTGTTGTTGCAGTATACAACAAACATTTCTGCTAAATTTTCGAACAGATTCCGAGTTTATGGTCCCGGTAAATACTTTTGTACATCGAAAATGTTCTTTTCACGGACGTTACCGGCGCATATTTCAGGGACCAGGACTTTTATAACGTTTATAATAAAAGTCCTTAAAAAAAAGTTATATTTGGACTTTTATTTTATTTCAAGTAAAATTGTCGGTCAACCCGGACTTTTATTTTTTAAGTCCAGCCATAAAAGTTAAACTTGGCCAAATATTTTTTAAGTCCGGATAAAAGTCCTTTCGTAATAATAAACAAACCGCTTACCCAAATCAAACAAATTTGGTATCAAATGAAAGAGGACTGAAATAGCTATTTTTAGAAAAGAGTTGCCACCTTTTAAAAAATTTAGTTCAAATTATTTAATAATCAATGCCATTTGATCCGCATCGTTAGTTCGATTTTGAAAAATGAGGTGTCTGATTAAAGCGTTTTGGCTGTAGATGTTCGAAAATAGTTGCCACCCTTTCAAAAATAAGAATTCATCTTTCTTAAGTACATGTAGGAAAGTTGCCATCTGTTTAAAAAAATTAAACTCAATTTGGTTATTGAAAATAAATATAAAAAAACGTAGTAATTGAATGGTAAGCTTTGAAGAGGGCTGCCACCCTTAAAAAAATGTAATGTTAATTATTTAATAAGTTTAATGAATTATTAAAAGATGGGTATGTATTTAGGAGAGTTGCCCCCTTGTTCAATAAATTAAATTCATCTTGATTCATCAGAAAATGGTAATATATGTCACAATGTCAAACGAGAGAGATTAAAAAAAAATTAAGTTTGAAATTACTTTTAAAGAGAATTGCCACCAATTTGAAAGTCGAATTTGTTTAACTTATACACAAGTTAAATGAAGTATTAAAATATGAGTGTCTAGCCATCTTTATTTAGAAAATGTTATTGGTTAGGGTTACCACTAATTCGAAAAGTAATATCTATCTATGTACATATACAGATATATAAAACGAGAAGGCATTTTCTTAGTCATCTGATCTGCACCGTTATTTCGCATTTTGGAAATGGGATATCAAATTAATTTTTTGAAGTTAGAACTTTTTTTAGCGATATATGTAAGTCTAAGAATAGGCTGGATGGGTATAGATGAAACATTTGAAATATTTTGTTAGTTTTTTAATAAGGTTGCCATCTGATTTAAAACTTAAGTTCAATTTTGGCGTTTTAACGCCATACGGGTTCACAAGTTTATCAATACTTTTTAGGCCATTGCTAAAGTAATTTTAACTTTTTTATCATTGGAATCAATTGGATCATTTGCAAGTTTTATATGTTTACTAGTTGTTACCAGAAACAGTAGAGAACTTCGTTTATTTGGGAACCAGCATTAACACCGATAATAATGTCAGCCTTGAAATCCAACGGAGAATCACTCTTGCCAACAAGTGCTACTTTGGACTGAGTAGGCAATTCAGAAGTAAAGTCCTCTCTCGTCGAACGAAAACCACGCTCTATAAGTCACTCATCATGCCCGTGCTGGTGTATAGCGCAGAAGCATGGACAATGACAACATCTGATGAGGCGGCCCTTGGAGTATTCGAGAGAAAGATTCTACGGAAGATTTACGGGCCTTTACGAGTTGGCAACGGCGAGTATCGTAGGCGATGGACCGATGAGCTGTACGAGCTTTACAACGACATGGACATTGTGCAGCGAATTAAAGTACAGCGGCTCCGCTGGCTTGGTCATGTCGTTCGAATGGATACAGACGCTCCAGCACTGAAAGTATTCGACTCGAAACCCGCTGGTGGTAGCAGGGGAAGAGGAAGGCCTCCTCTGCGTTGGAAAGACCAGGTGGAGAAGGACTTGGCTTCACTTGGCATTTCCAATTGGCGTCAGTTGGCACAGAAGCGAAACAACTGGCGTGCTTTGTTGGACTCGGCCAAAATCGCTTAAGCGGTTTCAGCGCCAAACAAGAAGAAGAAGAAGTTGTTACCAGCAACTCCGTTTGCGTAGCTTACTACTTTTCCATATACTTGCAGTTCAAAATGTAGCTTAGATGAATTTAGAAACAATGCCTGGTAGTAACAGTTAAGATAAAGTTTACACTAAAGTTAGTAGCAGTTTTTTGACATAACTTTCAATGAGATGTCTGTTACCTCGACTATAACTACAGGCCTATGTTTTTATATAGATAAATTTTATAGAAATGCGGTATACGTTTTTAATTTATAATTTTCGTACAGAGATTTCAAATTCCACCTCCAGCATACCTTTCTGATTTCATCAAAATCGTACCATAAATAAGGATTTTCTGAATAACTCGACTCTAGCGCAATCTGGCGGATCTATTTTTCGTAAAATTAGTAAATGTCGTATTTGCTTTGTGTAACACGTAAGTGAAGCTTCGGTCAGAGTTGGGTTTCAATGCTGATCCTTCTCAAGTAAGCTTCTCCATACATTTTGGCATTCTACTCCGTCGACGGTTTGCAAAGCAAAGAATAATGTAAAAATATAGCTAAGCACCTTCTCTCCGAGACGAATCTTTCGACACCCATATTTTAATATTTCATATAGCTTGTGTATAATTAATTTAAATTTGACTTTTTAAATAGGTGGCAACCCTCGAAAAATGACACTGAAGATGGCACAATGCCGAAACCGGTTTGTCTCCAAACCAAAATTTGACAAGGGATGACGGAAAATCGTTCGACATTACATCGAACATTGATAACTTTATTCTACGACAATATTTTGCCCCGGACTTTCATAACATCGAAAAAAAAAATAACAGTTATTTTCGGTCCCTGCATATTTGAAGGCCAACACTTCGGAAATTGTATATGTGGAATTGTGACATGACGTAGGTTTTCCTGCAATTTGGTCAGCAATGCTCTTTATCTCAATGTAGCCTTTGTTTTTCAATAACAACGAGCAGAGATTTTCTTCTACCTCCACACAATCAACTTTGTCAATTGTTTTTTGACATCTGCAACCACCTGCAATGACCGACAGTCTCCAGCTTTTTTATGGAATCCACCAGAAAACCTAAATGATCGATGGATCAGCAAATCCGTAACAATATTAAGCAATATTTTATCTAATTTTTTATTTCCCAATTTTACTGGAATTAGCATAAATTGGCATTTATTATGGATTTGGCAATTTTTGGCTCTAACAAATGTAGATCAAAATGTTAAACTTTTTATAAAAACTATCCCGTATTTAGGATTGGGTGATTGCTGTTATAATAAAAAACTTGTTAGTGCTACTTTTTGGTCGCCCTAGTAATGACAAATAGTAGGTGAAACTTGTTGTAAAAAAATATTGTGAAATTTAATTGTTTCTGGTTTTTTCGCAAGTCATAGTTAGACTTAAATACAAAAAAATAGATAAAGTCACTTTTCCTATTATAATATTAACAAAATTTCTATATTTGCTTTGTATAGATGGGTTCTTTAAATAAGAAGTAGATATAAAAAATGAATTTTTCGTGTCAATAAATCCCCAAATACAAGTTTATATTAGAAAAATAACATTCATAATACTTTAGTAAAGATAGCTTCTTTTAAAATTTGGGAGCTTGAAATTAACTTTTGAGGTATGCTCTAATGGACTTTTTCTTAGAATTTTATTTAGAATTTGAATCTGCTAAGGAGTATATAAAAAAAAATAGTTCCATACAAATTAACCCGCCCTAATTTAGGTATAGTATTTGGCAGATTTTTGTGATATTTGTATCACTTATTATAAACAAATTGAACCATTTGAACCGAACCGCGGTTCAGAGGTACTCATGCATGCACCGGTGCAAGTTTTTTCCAAGTGGCTCGAACCACTGAACCTAACCGCATCGATTTTTGGAGTGGTTTGCAGTAGGGTGGGTCGATTTGTATGGACGAAAGTTAACCGATATCGCGCCATCGATTTTTCGATAGGTTTTGGGCTCAGGAAAAAAATGTCCACTACGCATACCCAAAAAAATTATTTTCGAGCCTGCGAAATTTCATTTTTTTGACTTTTTTTCGACTTTGATTTTTAAGGTTTTTTTCATGACCTACTAAAAAAATTTTCATTTGATTTTAATATTTTCATGTATACCCTGTCCGACCCAAAAATGTCCTCTGAAAACGTTGGCGATAACAGTTTTTTGAAAAAAAAAATATTTTTTGGGTTTTGGGGAGTGTTTTGGTCAAAAAATTGACCCTTTCGCCATTTTTTTAAGGGTTTTTTCAGCATACATGCAAAAATGTTTTCGATGAAAACGACTTTGTCTCATATTTCCTGTCCCACTTAAAATTATGCGCTAAAGACGTTGGCGATAACAGTTTTTTGAAAAAAAAATTTTATTTTCGGGTTTTGGGACTTGTTTTGGTCGAGAAATCGACTTTTTCGATTTTGTATGCATTTTTTTTCATTTTCAAGGCTCCAAATCATTTTTTATGTATTTTTTTCCATGTCGATTGGCGTAGTCCCAAGTGAATTCATGTGCTAAAGACGGTGGTAAATGCAGTTTTTTTTTTTAATTATTTAATGGAGTTTTAGAAGAATTTTGGTCGAAAAAACGACTTTTTTTAGAATTTTCATTGGCAAAACTCAATTTTAGCATTCATTTGGCAAATAAAAAGCATTTTTAATATTTTCCTTACCTAAGTCTTCACTATGATAAGCGTCAGTTCAAAAATTCTCCCTCATTTGACAATTGTATGTGTAAATTTTACATAATAACGTCATTAATTAACACACAGTGAAATTTTTGTTTGAACCTTCATGTGAACTATTTATTGAAATTATAAAAATGACAGTTTGCAAATATTTTCTACTACAAAAAAAGTGTGAAAAATTTGGGAATTCATTTTAAAGTTCAGAGATGCCCTTGCAAATCCTGCTTGGATTCCATTCGGCTCACTTTACTTTGGCTTTCTACTGTACTCGCCATGATCCCTTCGCGATTTTTATGAATGGCACGTTTAGATACGTTGGATACTAGCTGAACATACCGCTCGGTGCCTTGAATATGGCATGGAATATTCGGATCCGGAAGCGGTGGATCTTCATCGTCTTCGTCTTCAAAATAAGCTTTCAAATGTTCATACGGTATGCCTCTTGTGAATGGCGGTTCTGACAGCTCATTATCGTCGTTCAAATCAATCATATGAACGTAATCAGTGCAATCAAAATTAATTTTTGGTTTTACGTAAGCACGGAGAGATGGATCAAATAAATTATCACGAATATATACAATTTTTCCAGTGCATACCTCCGAATATGTTTTCGTTCGTCGAAGAGCATGCTGAGTAAAACATTTTCACAGTGTGCAAAATAGGAATTATTATCAATTGTGTTGTTGATCACTCTACGTAAATTGTCTGGCAAATATTGCGTCCTCCGTATGAATTTTCCAAGCAAAGCACTACCGTATACAACCGACTTATAATATTTGACGTTAAAATACATGGGAACGTACACGAACATTATGTATGTTGCCAAGATTTTCAAATTCGCGGATGGAGTGCTGGTTGTAGCGTAAAGACGAAGGATTCTACAGGCTTTTGTGAGCCATCTAGCATGATTTATAGGGCCCGGTGTAATCATTGCCAGTGAAGGTGGAACGTAACCATTCGAAATAGCATTAGCAATTTTGTATAGATACTTCGCATCCGTTGATAGTTTCTTCTCTTGATCTTCATCCAAGGGTGGTGGCATGTTTTCAAGTGGAATCGCTTCAAAATTCGTAACAACCTGGCAAATATATTGTTTTTTGGAAATTTATTCCGAATTTATGTCGCTTATAGGGAAAAGTTTCAAAAAAAGGGTGATAAGTACCTGTTGGTTATGGAAATTGTCAAGATCTTTTGCAAGCGATCAATTGTGGTTCTTGGCCCAGTCGATCGCGATTTTTCCAGTGTTTCATACAAATGACGAAAAATCAATTCATTGAAATGTAGTCAACAAATCCACCAGTGTAATGCTCTGTTCAGTTGCTTTTCAAATCGTCGCAATATACCTCTGTCCCCCCCCAGTGTTTGTAACTTCCCCGTCAGAGGAAATGCCAATTAAATTATCAAGAGGAATCTGCTTTTCTTCTAAAAATTCCTTCAAAGCTCCATGTTTCGCTTCAGCAGAATCAGTTTTGCCTGCCAAGTTGACATAACCAAGTAATTGTTTGTTCGGCTCTTGTACGACGACTAAATGCGATTCTTTCTTCATTTGCGAATAGTAAGCTTCGCCAACTTTTATTTGAGACAATGCGTCGTCTTTTCGACCGTCAAACGAAAATGCTTCCAAACACCCTATTGTGCGTCGGCGGAGAACATCCGATCTAAGTGTTCTCCTTTCTCTGTCTACTTTGTTTTTGTCACAAACAATGGTTTGGCCGTGATCATCTTTCCATCCAATGTCTTCAAACAAAGCTGACGCTAGGCAAGATGCAACTCTGCTTATCACGCCCAATCTATCGCACATCATTGCAAACTTTGGTATACTGTATCTTGGAGAATAATGTGATTCGGTCGATGTATCAGCCACATCCATTGGAGTATCATCTTGCAAATCTGAGGGAGTTGGCTGATACGTTACATCACCAGATGATGGCAATGATGGTGGTATTGTAGACACTTCTGTCTCTGAAGGATCCTCAACAACAGGTATTGTTAGTGTTCTATCGTTGTGCTGGT
>JAPVRG010296562.1:1493-13120 GCA_029783565.1 Rhagoletis cerasi
TCTTGACATTCCTCATCGTACCAATTGTTCTTTCGGGCTCGCTGAAATCCGATTACTTCTTCGGCGGCGGTACTTAATGAGCGGGAAATGTGGTTCCACTGCTCGCGTATGTCGGGTTGTTGAAGAGTGCTCTCAGAGAGCAGGTGTGAGAGTCGAGTACCAAATAGATTGGCTGTCTGTTGTGATTGCAGCTTTTCGACGTTCAGCTTTCCTTGCATTGTTGGACGCACATTTTTTGCTGCACAGAGGCGTGTGCGTATCTTGGCTGCAACAAGATAATGGTCCGAGTCGATGTTTGGCCCTCGGAGCGAACGCACGTCTAAAATACTGGAAGCATGCCTTCCGTCTATCACAACATGGTCGATTTGGTTTCTCGTTTTTCGATCTGGAGACAGCCATGTAGCTTGATGGATATTTTTATGCTGGAACCTAGTACTACACACTACCATATTTCGGGCCCCGGCGAAGTCGATCAGCCTCAGTCCGTTATCGGACGTTTAACTTACACACCCGCAAATTGAAAAAATAAAACTTTTAAAGCTTGTTTTTCGATATAATATAACTTTTTAGTTCTTTTTATTACCCACTATTAAAATTTAAATTTCTTGTTTGCCCAAAAAAAAAGGAATTTTCCACCGCTTTTAATTTGGCTGATTACTTTGTACAAGTTTTTCCAAACCAAGAAGTCAACTGGTTTTTTATGAATTTTGATTTATTCTGCATTTTTAAGGGCCGAGGGGCACACTTAAAACTTATCGGATTAACTCCAAATTTCGCTCAGCTCATTTTTTTATATAAAGGAACTAAATGGAGGGGTAGCACAACCAAAAAATGTAACTTGAAAAATAAGAGCCACCCTAATGAACACACGTATGTATGTATGTATGTCTGGTCGTGTGAGTACTTATAAAGAGGTTAGAGTGGCAGGCTGAGGTGTATAAAGAATCATTAATAAATGTTTTTTTTTTGTTTTTTTTTTATAATGAAAAATTAGTAACACGCGTAAATGTAGTAAAGTGGGCAAAAATAATGTTCTATATTTTTAGCCGCAACGTAGATTAATTTCTAAGTACAAATGTATGTATGCATATATTTTAAAAACGATTGTCGCGCACATATAAATTATGTTTAAGGTCAGCTATTGTCACAATTTAATGATATGCTTTTAAAAATATTTATTAAGAGCATGCGGGCCACCCAACAGCAAGGCGGAAGTAGAACAAACCAAAAATTTTATTAAATAGTAACTAAACAAAATGATTTACTAAATTTTGTTTCAATCTAAATAATAATTTTTCGCTGGCAACTGCTATGCATGTAAATATAAGTATTTTTCCATCACAAATTGTTAAGATGCCAATGCAATCATATTTATCATATGCACATAGCCTTGTACATACATATGCGTTTACATTTAATTGCTGTGCGGCAGTTTTTTTTTATTAAAAGACCAACAGCAGCACCACATCACTTGCAATCATGTATACTTATCAGAAATCAAATTATTGGATTTTTTCCATAGATATGTATGGTATGTATGCACGAGTAATTTGCTTTGAAATTCAAATGGAAAAACATATCCATGCAAATACGCAATCAACAGGAACGGAAAGCAGAAAAAACGAATAATAAAAATAAGTTCGACAAAAAAAAAAAAACGAACTGAAATAATTACCTGTAATTATCAGGTGAACACACACGTTTATATCCAACAACGACACTCGCAATGAGTCTACTTACTTACCGTATCTACCCGGCAATTAATTCAGTATTCTGAATTACTCTAGTAGCTGCAATGTTTTGTCATTGCTATTTCTTTACTCGTCGGCTTGTATGCGCTATGAATTTGATCTTTGACATGCATTTACTTTACATATGCACGCTCTAAGGCATTACGCATACATACATCGAAACACATAAGGAGCACGCACACTAATGCCTGATGCGCAGCCTAGCTCGCATACCCTGCGGGAAATGGAATTAGTGCGATATCAGTACAACGTGTCATGCCTTCATACTCTCCTCCATGGTCGCCGTAGGACTGTATTCAGTGATCACTTCCCTCTCATGGCAGCTCTAGAAGGTTCTTATCGATAGTTGCACCGAGGTGGTAGGGGTACTTGGACCGAGGTTAAGATACACGGAACCCATAGGAAAACATATGTCTATTTTCCACGCTGAAACATACACCATAGAAAGATGCGCGGACTTTGATATCAAGCGAAACTACCGGAATCAGAAAACTGACTGACAGCCAAGCGGCTATCAAGGCCCTCAGATCTCACCAAGTAACCTCCGAACTGATGATGGAGTGCCTCGATAAGCTGAATATTCTTGGTCTGACCAATCAAGTTTGGGTTCTCTGGATTTCGGGACACATTGGTATTTAAGGAAACGAGATTGCCGATAAACTGGCGAAGAAAGGTGCATCAACCCCTTTCACCGGCCCAGAGCCCTGCTGTGGGAGAAAAGCGGCACTCTTTGCCCTTGTTCGGTTAGAGGAAGAGGCTCAAAGAAATCGCTACTTGGATAATCTACCAGTTCTAGAGCAGTCCAAAACACTTTTAGGAACAATCAACCTTATCAAATAATAATTTAAGAATTGTTACGGGAATCCGGACAGGACATAGCAGTCTGAACTATCACCTGACTAAACTGGGAATTTACTCGCATGAGCGATGCAGATTTTGCAGCACGGATAACGAGACTGTGCAGCACATTTTAGAAGAATGTACAAACGCAAAAGGCACTTTGGTGAACAACTGATAACTAAAGGTGAAGTGAAATCCGTAGACTTAGGTCTTATACTAAAGTTTCTCTCGGATATGGATTAATAGACATACTATAAATCAATGAAGGGGCACAATAGATCTTCAGGTCGCAGTGCTCTATCCCCAACAACAATAATAACAATAATAATAATAATAATAATAGTAATAATAATAATAATAATAATAATAATAATAATAATAATAATAATAATAATCGAAAGTTGCCGTTATCGCACGTTCCATCCTTCTCTACTGAAACCATCTGTCATTCATCTCTGTTTTTATTTGACCTGCCATTCGTGTTTTTTGTAGTATTCGCCACAATATGTTGAGTACCAGAAGCATCAATGGCTCCTTGGGAGCCGCAGAAGTAAGGAAAACAGCCACACGCGGAACCCCTCAAGGGAGGGTTCTATCTCCCCAGCCGTGAAGCCTGGTGCTAAATAAATTCCTGCATCGTACATCGAAAGTCACTAAAGTCGTTGCGTATGCAGATGACTTAGTCATTCTAGTCGTAGGGAAGTTCATCTCGACGGTCAGTGAGATTCTCCAATCCGGAATTAAAAACCTGGTAGGGTGGACAGAAAGGAACGGTCGTGGTGTTAACCCCTCCAAAAGGTAACCCCTTAAATTCACCAAGCTATACGAGGTAGACAACTTTCGAACTCCGTCACTCAATGGCACTCATCTTAAATTGTGAAAAGAGGTTATTCTCGACTCTAAACCTTCGTCGAAAAGGAATACCAAAGAGCGGAGAAGAAAGGCGCTTAATGCTCTCAAATCCTGTAAAACTACGATTAGGAAAACTGGGGGCTATGGCCGCAAATAATATACAATGGGTTTACACGGCGGTGGTTATACCTATTCTTACCTATAGCGCGCTGGTATCGTGGGAGGCGGTTGACACCACATCCTATCTACACAACTTACATATGGTGCAATGTCAAGCATGCCTTAACACAACGGAAGTAGTCTACTCAACGCTCCAGGCGGCGCTAAAATCACTCCTGGACACTCCACCTATAGATGTATACATATGTATGTAAGTTAAAAGTGCCGCAGCTAAATGTGCTTTACGACTTGGGGCGTCTAACAAGCTGCGAAAGACTGGAAACTGCGTGGTTTCGGAGTACAATCACTGTGATTATCAGGTCACGGAAACTGACTTCCACCGTAACTTAGAAATCCATTTTCCCGAGAGAAGTGCCTGGGAGTTTGATATTATTCTAAACGATGCCGAAATCCACATTTTCACGGTTGGCTCTAAAATGGATCATAAATAATCTCTGAGAGAGTCCTATAGACTGCCAGATCACTGCAGCGTTTTCCAGGCTGAGATACATATATGCAATTGACATGGCGGCAAAGCTGGTAAACATGATTGGCCTTAATCCATCTATACTTGCCTTCGTTTTTGACAGTCAAGCTGCCATGAAAGCCTTAGGGTCGGCAGCGACTAACTCGATGTGCATTAAGGAATGTCGAAGGTCCCAGCAAGCTCCTCAACAACACATAATCAATATTTAGGGATCCCGGAACATAGTGGTATTCCGTGAAATGAGGAAGTGGGCGCGTGTGCTAGAAAGGAATCTGAGATAGGATTAAGGGAAGCGGTGCAGGTCGTAAAACCTCCCCTTCGATTTCTGTATTCGCAAGTTGACGAGGTGACCAGGGCAGCGAGCAACAGCAGGTGGAATAATCTGCGAACATGCGTGATATCGCGGCACACTCTGGCCGCGGCTCGATGAACGAAGAACACGTAGTATACTAAGCATCTCAAAGCCAAACGTTAGGCTTCTCACGGGAATACTAAGGGTACACTGGGTCATTGGCCACGTGACCGCGAGGTTTGGCGGATTCCCGCAGAAGCTGCAGAGACGAATAAGAGGTAGAATTCCTCCAGTACTTCCATTGCGAGTGCCCTGCACGCCTCAAATTTCTGGGGGACCACTTTCTCGAGAGCCTAGACAGCTTAGGGAAAACTCCAGTGGAGAGTCTGCTGGCGTTCGCTTAGAAAATCCGGATGGTTTAAAGACATATAGAGATAGGAATGGGAAACCTTCCTTATGGGCATCACAATGGGCCTCTATGGCCTGCAAGTGAACTCTTTTCAGAGCTGCCCGCATAACCTGGCCTAACCTAGGTAACAGGATAGTGAAGTCTCATAACATATTACTGTTTGCTGTTCTCGTTAATTTGGAACGAGTGCTAAACTAAGACACACGTTCCAAACGGATTATGAACTCACATCCTTCAAGAGAGAGAGGGAGGGAGATACAGAGAGTGGGAAGAGGGCAGCAGCTGGAATAATGCCTCAGTAAACCCATTTCGTGGGAACAGTGGAATGAGGTTATATGGATTTGAGGAAGTATATGCTGCCAGTAATTCTCCATAAACCTCAAATTAAAGCTTCTCAGAGCTATGCAGAATAACTCAAGCAAAAATTGGACTGATATGAGTACCAGGTCAAAACAATATTGCGGGAAGCTGTGTGGCTTATGAAAGACTTGATTTTGTTTATTCTGATAACGAAAGATTCCATTGATAACCCACGAACAGCTCTTCTTATTATGTAAAAAATTCGTGCTTACCTAGTTTCCGTGTAGGCAGAATCTATTTTTCTGCATTTTCGAAGCAAATTGAAAACTTTAAACGTGTCACCTGAAAATCGCATTTTTTTACTTCTGTCAGTATTTAAGTAACTGAGATATATTATCTTCAATTCGGCAGCGCGAGCAATGGGAGAAAACTTAAATAATCAAAGTTTTAAGTTCCTACTGGCCGACAGCGATCGGTTGGTGGTTATAAGACACTTTAGGCTAACAAAGTGAGCGCTCTCGACTCTGAGAGGAGTCCTAAGCGGACACTGTCCGATTTGAGAACATGTGGTAAAATTTAATATCACTTCAGACCTTATTTTCGCAGCTGTTTTGAGAATGATAGAGTGGAGTGATCTAAGACGTTATTTTTTTAGCTGTCCAACTTTAAAAACTTATCCGAACAGACAACTGTGAGACATGTAAACTTAGACTAACCTTACTAAACAGAGAGTTTCTAGGTAGTACGTTCCATTTGTCCTTTTCAATTCTGTAGCAGTTTTAATTCAACATGTCACACCCTATTGCCTGATCATCTAAAGATATTCGGAGTTGCTTATTGGAGAGCGAACGCCTTGGAAGAAAGAAAACATCTTAGAACAAACTTAATCCAGACGTTTGGTATGACAATGATTCCATACTTCAATATGATGGCCTCAAAGAAAAAAATATATATATACATATATACATTTATATTTCTCTCTCGATCAAACTGTCGGAAATTAGAAACGCGCCGAGTGAAACCGATCCACTTAATCTTTCATATGCAGAATGATTTCGACGTTTCTCTCTATTGGAATGCGACTAAAGTGTCAAACATAGAAAAACAGTTTTCATATTTTCGTAGAGATCTTGTTAATCGACTAGTCGACTAATCGGTTAATCGATTAGCAAAAGTTTTTAAAAAAAATAGTCGACTTCACCTAATCGACTAACCGTTTCTTTTCAACTTTTTCAACTAACCGCTCACAAACAACTAGTCGACTAGCCGTTCGTTTTCGATTCATGTGTATGAATGTGATGAAGACTTATGCTTATTGACAAAACTCGATTACAAATATAATGAAGTTTGCGCTTGCGAGAACTCATTTTGAACGCAAAATTTTAATTTGTTTTAAAATAAAAAAAATTTTTGTGAGCAGTTGTCACTATTCGAATTATTTCGGTTAGTCGATTTTCAGACTACTTGTTGCTCGACTTTCAACTTCCAAGAAAGTTGCTAATCGACTAGTCGACTAATCGAATAGCCGGATAGTCGAGTTTCAACAAGAGCTCTTCTACAAAGAGAGCTAAATTTTGATGGCACTTCTACCCTATTAAATATGTATATCTTCGTTGAGATTTTCCTACATGGTTCATGCATCAATTACACGAGCGCCATGATTTTAATTGTTACTCATGTGTGCATGAAATTTTAAATTTGACGTGAATAAGCGCTTCGATTTGCAGGCATACAAATCACATGTGACTGCATAAAAAATTGGAGCAATCTTCTTGGAGGACTAATTTTCATTTTTTGTGAAATTCCTCAAGCAGTCGTAAGACTCAGCATACGAATCAAGCAATGCACAACCCAAAACTGATTTTCGACTTTCTTTAAAACTAAATTTGAAAATTAGTACCTTCGAAGACCGATTCTGGTTTTGTCGAGGGGGCTGCCATGTCTACATATGGCCAAATCTCCGGAACCGTATCATTCAACGTTAAAAAAAAATTAAATTTTTAAATTGAACGCACAAAAATAAATTATACATCAAATTGTTCGAAATCAATTAAGGAAACAATAAGGGTACTCACGACACCCCGAGTAAGAGAGTAAAAGAGTAAAGTGTAAAGAAAAATTACTTTACAACAACAAAATACCTTGATTAAAAATTTAAATTTTTACTCATCCTTAACCTATAAAGATCATAGGTTAACGTTGGTGCAAAAGTAAATTTTCTATCAAGGTATTTTGTTGTTGGAAAGTACTTTTTCTTTACACTTTACTCTTTTACTCTCTTACACTGGGTGTCGTGAGTACCCCTAATAATTTTTTGCGTGATTCATTTTCTTTGAATGCTGAAAGAGTTATAAGTAAAAAACGGTAAAAATAATTGAGGAAACTTTCATATATGGCCGACGGTAAAAAGAGCCATGGGCTGAGGGAAAGTGGGCGTGGCACCTTTCACTCTTAAATTTAGAAAGGACATGAACTGCCATTTACAAAAATTCAACTCCCGACCTCCTAGGCCCCTTATGGGTCCATAGGGAGCCCTTACAAAAATGGCCAAAAATCACAATTTTTACTTCAATTTTGAGGGTCATTTTAGGTAATTTTTTTATCCACCGATAGTATTTTTTCTGAATTCTCTATTTCAAAAGCTTTAGAAAAGCTTCTCGAGATATTAAATTTTGTCACAGAAAAAAGTTAATTTTCCACCCTGTGCGGCATTTATTAGTCATATAGTGTTCTGCTTTATTGGAATAAATGTTTAGCATTTTCAAATTATTATACTAAGAACGTTATCTACCGCTCACGCTTGATTCCAATCAAAAAAGAGGAAATTTGAAGCCATTCACGCAAAGACATATCCAGACTATATTTGTAATATTTTTTATATTTTTGAATGCACGCAACTGTAAAAGGTCTTATTTTATTCTTTAATATGTAATTAATGTGTATATAAAAAAATATGAACAATTTAGTAAACGCTGAAAGTGCAAAATGGAAAAGAACTTAAAATATTGCCTTTTTGATAATTACGAGTGACAGATTTCAAATTGTTACAGTTTTTTTCCAGTAAGGCGCACATCTTTTTCTTAGCACCTCATACATTTTCCAATATTTCAGTTACTATTTGCCATGATTTTTGAATCTCTCCGTTTTGCACTGAAAAAGTTATACCTAAAACAAGTACAGAAGGTACCCAGAGTGACACGTCAATTTTGTTATTTTAATGACTTTGATTGTTTATAAAAACTAAAATGACATTATTAAAATAAAAAAAATTAAATAAGTTACAAAAACTCGTCACATTTGTTATCAAATGGCCCAAGTTTTCTATAAAAAGCAAAATTACATTAATAAAATTAATTTAAAGGTGAGTAACACAAAAAGACACGGTTCCGGAGATTTGACCATATGTGAGGCATATTATAGAGAGGTAGCTTTACGTTGGGCACAAAGTGGTTCGACTGCAGTGAGTACAGAGTTATTCCTTTTGAATTAATGCTTTTGTTCCGAATTATGAATTCTTAACTCCTAATGTGTTTCTAGCTAACTTCGCTTTCACTTTGCTATCTTTGCTTTGCTTTCAAATTTGCATAAATGCATTCACGATTATACTAAATTCACTTCTTTTCAGCTAAAAATAAACAACAAACCAAAGAGTGTTTGTGTACGAAGAGATTGTTATCATATGCCAAGCCCACTCTTTTTATTGTCACTTCTTCAATGTGAAAAAATTTGTTTTTTAGTAGTTCAGTGTTTTTAATTAGAAATAGAAAAATATTATGCATGCATAACTAAGAGGGCCAACATCTAAAAATATTCTACATGCCCAACACAGGGTGCCAAGAAATAATAAAAATGAATATAAACAGCCTTTCGCAAATACTTTCTTACCTTTGAAAGGCGCCTATTATACACCAAGATATTGGAGCAGTTCTTAGTGATCAAGCCATCGTGGTAATCATATAATAAAAGTTAGCTTGGGAATACTTGTTACATTATTCAGACTAAGTGCAATCACTTTCTCAAAGTGGTGAATCCGTTGACTCGCGCAGAAGATGAATATTAAGATTTTTAATAAAGTGTGAATGAAGAGGTTGATGATTTCAAAAATTTTTAACGAAGGGCGCTTGTAGAGGGGAGCATAATTGTGCGAGCTTTAAGACAATTTGAGGAGATTCTTAATTGCGTAATACGTCTGATTTTTCCCCATAATACCCCTAAAGTTTATGAGGAACGAGTAAACGAGTTTGAAGTAGTACTTTTACTACTGCCTTGATCACACCTAGCGAGTAGAGTGGCGAGACAGTAAGATAATATTGGGCCGAGAGAGTTGTGTGGTCTAGTAGGTGTTTTTACGCATTTCGCTACGTGCCGGGGAAGTATTACTCGGCCCAGTAAACAAAATGAGTTTATATCCTACAAGAACACTACCAATCATTTGAACCATCTAATTAGCGGATTGCAGATTTTCCATCAGTTTCTTGGGAGCAACGTGACAAACCTGATGTAAACATTGGTGTACGTGTTTGATTTTGCTTCTTCCTCTAACACATGAAATATGGCATATTTTCTGACCATAGCTATCCTTGTCTTACTTATGTGCATTTCCCTCAGGACTGATGTAAATGTAAATCCAGCCTGATGTAAACAAAAAGTGTATTCGCGTATTCCTCCAGCAGCAAACCCTCAACAGCTAAATTCTAATGAATTTTTATATGTTCTCTCTCAAGGAGAGAAATGTTTGCAAAAGTACGCGAACGCTAAACCAGCAAAATCTTGCAAGTTTCACGAACAGCTGATGGTTTGTTTAGAGTTAAGTTAAAAGCCGGCAGCCCAATTGGAAGTCCATCGCCATTTCTTCCACGAATATACTTTTTTTTTACTGGGACGGGTTATAAAATATTACCATTCATCATATTCTTTAATAGAAATGGACAAACATACCTCTTCCATATTTTATTTTTGGCTGCAACACCAAAATTCAAATTTATGAATTGCGGAAATTACAATCAGCTGTTCTTTAATCAGCTGTTTTCTTGCTGGCAAATTGCTGCTGGCAAAATTTTTTCCAGCAGAAACTAGCAGCTTCTCAACAAAATGAAATGTCATTTTGATCTCTCAATTTCCCCTACTTTGCTGGATTTTCGTGTACGCGAACAGCAAAACCTGATAGTTTTAGATAGTTATCAAACACTATCAATACGCGAATAAACCTAATGTCAGTTGATAGTCAAAGCGTAAAAAAGATGAATGTTGCCCAAGATTTTGCTTAGTTTTGCTTTGCTTTACTTCAAACGTTTTTTATGTGAGCATACTCATGCATATGCCTATATCGATCTTTTATGTCAAAGCAAAGAGCTGTCAAGCAAAGCGAAGAAACTTGTATGTGAATCGGCCTTAAGCTTTATTTTAATACCAAATTTTATAATTTTCGGCCACTAATTTATTAATTTGGTTTGAAAAATGTATTTTTTTGGAATATTTAGTGGAAATTAAAATAGACATCACTATTGATTACAATAATTTTTATTCGGGATAAGGGGAATGGGAAAAGAGAGAAAACTCCCAGGGAGTTTCTGTTCAGAATTGGGCTGACAATGACTTCGGTTTATTGTGTCCAAATGGGTTACCCGATACAAAAAATTTTTACACACACTTGTAGTCTAAGAGTCTAAACTTTATTTAATACTAAATTTTATAATTTTCGGCCACTAATTTATTAATAAATTTGGTTTGAAAAATGCATTTTTTTGGAATATATAGTGGAGATTAAAATAGACATCACTATTGATTACAATTAGAGAACGACCGAACTTCGGCTTCATCTTCGGCTTCGGCCATGTTCGGCCACAAAAGTTCGGTTCGGTTTCGGTTCGGCTTCGGCAAAAAAAAAGCCGAACTTTGGCCGAACATTAATTAATGATTTATTACCACATGTACACATGCCATAACAAGTTTTTTATGTTATTTTTACAAGAATTTCTGAAATTTATGTGATTGGAACTAAAGTATGTAAATTTTTTGCTTTTTTATCAAAAATAATACTACATTTTTAAAAAGTCATTGCTTGTTTATTACTTGGGCCCTTGAAAATGTTCGGTTCGGCTACGGTTCGGCTTCGGCCGAAATTGGCCGAAGTTCGGTTCGGCCTTAAAAATCGAGGTTCGGTCGTTCTCTAATTACAATAAATGTTTTATACCCGGGTGCATCACTGGGGCGGCAGCCCCAGGTTTACCACACAGAAAGGATAATTCTAAAGGATAATTCTATTTTAATTTTCCATTTAAATCTGCAATGGTTTCGGCTAGTTATAGTTGGGTTATATTTCAGTACAAGCTACTCAGTTTGCCTCTTAGAGGGGGCAGGGGATGGCTTTTCGTAAACTTCGATCCATCCTCATTCTATTAGGGAGGGTTGGGGGGCCACGCCCCCTCCCCCTCGGCCCCCACTCAAAAATCATTGTACAAATAACTAAACATTACCCATTTTGCAATCGAATTAAAGAAGTACGACATAATCAAGAATGATGAAATGCTGCTAAGG
>JAPVRG010296563.1:0-10349 GCA_029783565.1 Rhagoletis cerasi
TTTGCATATGTAGGTAGGAATTTGTGTGTCCGGCTGGTGTGCATACTGTTGCGCATTTGAAGAAAATAAAAGATGGTTATGTTATTGCCTTCATTTTATTTTCACTTTTTTACGCTTACATTATGTTAATAAACTTTAATTTTGATAAACACAAAAATTTAGCAAATTATTATTTTTTTACATACATTTGTACGTGTTCAAATTTTATTGTGTAATATGTATGTATCTATAAAAAAAGTTTGTAAAGAAAAAAAAAATCTGTGTGCACAAGTGCTTGTGTGTTTGTGAAACTTAACATACATACAATTGTCGCAGCAGTAGTGGTAAATAGTCATTTTTAATAGTACATACATACCTATTAAAAAGTATATGTCGTACAACGTACTAATTATAAACTAAAAACAAACATACGTATATATAAATAATTACGAGAACTAAATAATTTATAATTATGTAGCATAGTGTTATTTTTTATTTTATTTTTATTTAACATTTAACTTGTCAGCTAGCTGCTTGCGTTTAGTTAAGCCGCAGACGCACGCTGCACAATTGAGTGCAGTTGGTTGGCTTGTTTTTTTTTTTTTTAAATCAAAGTTTAATGCATGCGCCTGGCTTTTAACATTTGTAACTTAAATACATAAATTGAAATAAGGTTATTGACAAAAAAAAATATATATAGCATAAATAAAAACAAATACATACAGTTTAAAAAAAGTGTAAATTCCACATTTTACAATTTTCTGCTTACCACTTTATTTACTTTCTTTAAAGTTTTATCTTTGCATTATTTCACCTAAACTTAAAAAATATTTATTATATATGTGTGTATATTACTTGGTAATTTAAGTTGCTCACTTCGATTGGATTGGATTGTTTTAAATGTTTAATGTTTGCCTGTTGTATGTCACATTTTATGCGCGCAATATGACGCATTTGTGCTTTCACGCTGGTGTGGCGTTTTTCAGATGCAACAACTTAACTTTAAGTTCGGCAAAAGTTGGTCGCTTGGCGGGATTCAAGTCCCACGCTTGGCGCATCATTTCATAGATTTCGGGTGGGCAGCCTTCGGGTGCTTCCATTTTATAACCGACTTCAACGTGTTTTACCACGTCGTTGAGCGGCTGTAAGTGAAAAAGGGAATTAAAATGAGTCTCAACTTATTCTGATCGATGGTACACATAGCTAATTTTCTCTTTTTCAATACTTACTATGCGGGGATAAGGAACTCGACCAAATGAATAAATTTCCCATAACAAAATTCCGAAACTCCACATATCAGATTTGTTGGAAAAACGCTGGAAAATAAATAAATAGGCAATTTTATTTTGTACAAGTAATTGGCACAAAAAAGTCAATAGACTTCAATTTATTGTTCACATTCATGTATGTATGCTTGTACTTACACCATTCTTGAGCGCTTCAGGTGCAGTCCATTTGATTGGCAATTTGCCGACATCCAGATTATAGCATTCTTCGCGAGCTAAACCGAAATCGGATACTTTGGCGACACATTCTTCGGATATAAGTACGTTACGCGCGGCCAAATCGCGATGCACAACTTTTTTAGCTTCCAAATATTCCATGCCGGAGGCGGTGTCGCTGTTTGGGATGAAAAACAAGAAGCAGAATTAACTTTTAATTTTTTCATTTTTTCCGGCATCCCATTTGTTTTTAATCATTCCCTCTTTCTTAATTATTTTTCAACGTGCTTGCATACTCACTAGGCAAAATTGATTTGATCCTTTTTCGTAATGTGTTGCCGTCCGCGCGAACGCAGATAATCGACCAGCGAACCTTTGCTCATATACTCCGTCACTAAGTAGATGTGTTTGCTGGTGAAGACCAAGCCTATAAACTTTACCAAGTTTTCATGCTCCAAAGTGCTGTAATCAAGTGAATACTTATTAATCACACACACTCATACATATATATATATATTCCTTTTGTATACTTACGTCATGACGGATGCTTCCGCCAAGAATTTTTGCACAGCGCCCTCATCCTTTAGCATCTTAACAGCGACTTTATCACCGCGCAATATACCCAGCATCACATCGCCGAATTCACCCTTGCCGATGCTTTCACGCAGCTGCAAATCAGCCTCCGGTATAACCCAGCCCTTGTCCAGAAAGTCCTTTGAGTTGATGCAGAATTCTTGTCTACCCATTTTCGGTAAACATTTTATCAATTGCGTGCAAAGACCATCGGCATCTGCTTCGTAATGCTGAAAATAACGAAATAAATGTCAATTAATTAAATAAAAAAGAAAAAATTAAATCTTCTGCAAGTTTCTTACCGCAACCAATTGCCCCAGATTCTCAAAGTACTCCTCATCGTCGATGGTTAGCTTGTTTTCCAAGTACTTGACACGGTAGTGCTCCACTTTGCCTTGGAAGCAGACGCATAGTGTATAATCACCTGGGAAGTTAGTCGATTCGCGTACCAAAAATAGGCCGTCCTCTCGAGGTTGCAACAGGTGTTCGGCTTCGTCGCGTGTTATGCTGCCATGAAACCAACTATACAAAAGAAAATGAGTTGAGTGTGAGCAAAAGAAAATTATTTATTGGAATGGTGAACATTTTAGAGCTTCACATCAAAAGAAAATAAGCGGCAAGCACACATACGGGAATTTCGCTACTGACTGTACTATTGAATTATTTGTACGTTTTCTACAATATTTTGTTAGTATAGATTTGGGCCCCATTAGTTGGTTATTGCTGATTCTATGCTTCGTCACCAATTTGAGCTGCCAAGAAAAAAAATTTCTGCACTTTGTTCCTCGTGGTACTAAATTTTTTGTTTTAGTTTCTTGCAATTTGAACTTTTATTTTGCGTTTGTGTTTGCAAACGCAGATAAGATAAGAGGAAAACAATTCAAAACATAAACAGATAACGCCGAATATGTTAACAAAGCCGAAGCAGACATACAGTCGCTTTTGGTGTTTTATGAGCTTAAGTCATGCCGCGTGGCTGATGTATAGATTTTAGAGTTAATTAAAGTTGATTACGTTATCAAAAGAGTTAATAAGGGTTTATGTATAGAGACACGCTAGAGAAAAGCTAACGTGTTAAATACTGATTACGGGATGCCAACGGCTGAAACAGATCGAAATTGTAACTGTCATTTTGATAAAACCAGCGCCGCCGCGATTAAATCCGGGTCCGAGCCCAGTTTCCGGCCAACATAAAAAAATAAGAACTCAAAATTTTTTCTAATAGCGGTCGCCCCTCGGCAGCCAATAGCAATCTCGGGAGTGTATTTCTGCCTGGGAGAAGCTTCTCATAAAAATAAAATCGCCTTTCGGAGTCAGCGTAAAACTGTAGGTACCTACCTTTTGTAAGACAACATCAAGGCACACGCCACAAGTCGGAGGAAAAGCTCAGCTTGCAAGCGTATCGTATGAAATAAATTTTTTTATTATCATTTCCATGCGCCCGCCGAATGCACTATTGTGAATGACTGTGGCTTTTGTTTACTTTTTATTGCGAATTAACGCAAAGCAGCTGTTGTTTCATCGGATTTCATACATTTGATGTCTCAAAATGCTAGCTCTTCGCTACAAATTGGCCATGTGAGTGTGCACAATTTACCACTCTTCCCGTATTTGGGTTTTAAACCACAGCCACCACGATACTCGACGAAGGGCCGTACCCTAAAGGAACAGGGTAGAGCAAATATAGGATGCTCTGGGGGCCCCTGTTCCCCCGTGGTACCAGACAAAGTACTCTGGTCAAACCGTGAAGCCGAAACTTCTGACAGTTGAGCAAACACCACTCCGGACTGGCCACCGTTATCTAGTGTACCTCGGGGTCGTCATACCCGTGATTCAATCAGCTACGCGAATCTCTTCCCTACGAAATCAACTCAACCGCAACCCAAAGAATCCCCCTGGGGCTGTTATACAGATCAAATAATCAAATTCATCAACTCGGCAAACTATTTTTATCTCAAGGCCCCGGGGGGAAACACACCCTCCTCCCCCGCTCTCGACGGGCGTGGATAAGACCAATACATATGTACATACATATGTACATACATATGTATGTATGTAACTAAGAAATTCAATTTTTCGTTATTTTTAGGACAGCAAATTGGGTAGTAACACTTCGAAATTTATGATTTCATACGACAAATTGGTAGTTCTATACAGTAAGCAACACGTCTGCATTGCGACCCGGCCGCCCATTTCCATCTTACTATACTAGCAATTGTATTTCGTTTTTACTTACGGCATTGCGTTCAGTTTCACTTCGCACTTCCGTTGCGACTGCAGATGATGTTGATTAACGACGCCAGCCAAAGCGTTGGTAGGTGAGTGCAACGATACCGCTGCTGCATTAGCATTACTCGACCAGGCATTAGCCGTCACACCACCACCACCACCACCATTTAAATCGAAACTGTGCAAAGATGTTGACATGCTGGTGGCACCTATGCCTGAGGTGCCACTAACACCGCCACTGCCACCAGCAGTGTTGAGCGATATCGCCGATTGCGTTTGCTGTTGACTGCTCGAGAGCGATGTGGGCGCTTGCGCTTGGTGTAACAGCATGTTGCTGCCGTGTAGTGCGCCACTTAGGCCAGCGACAATGGCGCCACTTTTCGGCGGTAGGCCGCGTTCGTGCAGCGATAGTGCGGCGCTATGTTGTGCCGCATTCAATGAAGACGACATCAGATTGTTGTTGCTATTGCTGGAAGCATTGGTCAGAAGCTGCAAATGCTGTTGTTGCTGCTGTTGCGTGACGGCAGCTACTGCGGCGGCTGTGACGCCACCCGTGGCGGGCGCGCAATTACCAGCACTGACGGCGGATGGTGGCGCAAAGGTGGAGAGGATGTGTGTATGTGTGTGTGGCTGTGTCGCTGAGCCGCTTAATTGCGACGCCTGCTGCTGCTGATGATGATGATGCTGTTGCTGCTGCTGTTGTTGTTGCTGATTGGGTGATTTTGGTGAATGATTGGCGCTGGCTGCAGCTGATATTAAATTATGACTATTAAGTGCATGCGAGGACAAGTGGTGTTGGTTCTGCAAAAAGAAAAGCAAACAAAAAAATTAACGCAACGCGCAATTGGCGGCCATTATTTATACCATTGCCAACAATGACTTTTATTGCTATAATTACCACGTTATTGTGATGGTGCGGCGGTATATTTGGCGGTACAATATGCGGCTGCGATTGGCTTAGCTGCTGCTGATGCAACAAATTGACGCCTACGCTGCCAGCGTTCGCTAAACCGACGCCACTCGCGCCACCGCCGCCACTACCTACGCCGATGCCGCCTCCTAAGCCGCCGCCCACACCACCGTGATTCGGTTGAGGCGCGGGACGTTTATTGTGTCGTAAAGGCGCTGTGGGCGGCATTTGATGCCCGGTGGATTGTAAGAACCATGGATCGCCTGCTGAATTGGCCGCCACTGTCACGGAAGGTTGCGAGAAGCCGCGATGATGACCGACCACTGTTGTTTGTCCGCTATGCTGGGTCGCTGTGGCGTGACTGCTCATTACTTTGTTGCTGCTCGCTTTCGGCGAGACTAAAGATTCAAACGACGACGACGACGGCGGCGTGACAGCCGTTGACGTCGCTGACGCTATAGCACTCGCTAGTGGAGCCGGTGAACGTGTGCCCGCAGTGGTGTTCGAAACAGCTGATGGTACGCTTCCACGCGCGGCACCAGTAGTACTCGCTAAAGTTTGTGACGCGGTTGTGACTGCGCCGATTGTGGGATTGTTTTTTGAATTGGTGCAGTGAATTTGTGGTGTAGCAACAATACGTTTACTCTTACTGCTACTGAGGCTGTCGCTGTGGCTGTTACTGCTGTTGCGACCACTCAGTTGCTGCCTCTGTTTAAACTGCTGCAGCTGTTCGATTTGAGGTGCCTTTGGCTTTTGCTGAGTTGTTGAGGTTACTTTGGTCGTTGGTGTTGTTAGAGTTGCAATTGGTGTTCTCTTGTTCGTTGGTGTTGCGGCGGTTGTGGCAGTCGCAGTTGTTTCGGTTGTGCTACGGAGGGAGGTTAAAGCTGCTGCAATTGTATTCGCTGTTGTGCTGGCGTGGTTTACGCCACTATCAGGCAGTTGTTGTTGTTCTTGCTGCTGCTGCTGTTTGTGTTCTCTTTGCCCCTTTTTCAGCTGTGGGAATTTTAAGTCATTTTCTGGCTGTTGATTCTCCTTCGAAATTAAAGCTTCCTCGTCTGTAAAACGAACAGAAAAAACAGTTCAGCAAGGAAAATATTAAAAAGACGTAAACATAATCTTAAAATTAAGTGAAAACATTAAGGCAACCTATTAATAGTCTCACTGGTAATTACTTAATACCTACGCTGCCTATTATCCACTACCAGGCCACCATTGCATCGAGCACCGAGTTCTTTTGCATTTGCTTATTTCAATAGCTTGGAAGCATTTGAATGGAATTCCATTCAATTAATTTGCCACAGCGCTCGCATGTAATGATCAACATGCAAATGAGCCAAAAACACAGAAAAAAGTTCCAACTACAATGTACGTATGTATGTATTTGAAAATATAACACAATCCCGGCGCTCGTTTCAGAGTCAATCGACAAAGTCGCTCGATCTGAGTCAGTGAAAATTAACAATCAGCAGCGCGGCAGCTGCGCAATAGCGACGTGATAATAAAATTTCAAGTTCAAATGCGAATTCTCTGTGCTTTTGTTACGCTACTGTTATTCGTTTTTTAGCTAGTTTCTTGTTTTTTTTTTGCGTCAATTTGATTCACGTTTTTAAATGAATTCAAATTAATGCGGTAGTTGAAATTCTGTTTAAGCTAGTGATTAGCTGTGCGCGTACCATATTTAATGGATTGACAGTCGGACGTACAGTTGGTTGGCCAGATATGTGCAATGTCAATAATATACATAAGTAAGTAAAGCTTTAGCCAGTGGGACGATAAATAAGTTCGTGTGCTGAATGACATAAGGTAGATATTATCAAAGCTAAACCAAATTAGTATGGGACCACCCTTAAGGTACCAGCTTTCCGCTAAAAAAAGGATTATCGAAAACGGATAACGGAGCCCACAGATATCTGGTAACATACATAAAACGAGTTGATATCATCCTTTGAAGTCGGCTAAAAAAGAAACGAGTGTTAGCTCTGGCGAAATCGAACTTCATAAATGGACTATGCGCCCATGATTTTGAAAGTGGTCTAATGCTGGTATTCAGTAAGTCAGTCTTATCTCAAAGCCACTTTGAATTTAAATTGAAAGGGGTAGAAATTCACTCGAAAGTGAATTGCAGAACATGCCAGACTATCTATATTTGAAACTATAAATTAGCTCCTGTTTTTGTGGTCTTGAGACGATTTGAGTATTCAGTAAGAGAGTTACGAAAAGTTCACCAAAATGTGTGGTCCAAACAAATCGATGGCCACGAGCTACTTTATATCCACTGGCCGATAGCCGTCATCTATTCTATCTTGAACGCCGTGCGAAAGACTATCTTAACTCGATGAACTATCTTAAAACTTTGTACTAACTCAGCGCTGCCAGACAGACTTTCCTAACTCAGGCGCGCCTATTTAGTGCGCCGTATGTTAAGCTGTTAAGCTATGGAGTTAGGACACAATAAATAGGCGCGCCTGAGTTAGGATAGTTTTTCTGACAGCGCTGAGTTAGTACAAAGTTATGATGGTTCATCGAGTTGAAATAGAATCAATTGCCGGCTATCGACCAGTTCAGATAAAGTAGCTCGGGCCATCGAAATAGAGACAGTCAGCCAATACCCAATAAGCACCGAATTCGATACTTTTTTTTTTTTATCGGAAAGGTGGTACCTCAAAGGTGGTCCCATACCAATTTGGTTCATTGGATCGAAGAAATCAACGGTTCTACTAAATTTTTATATGAGAACTGAAGTCGGTTTTATTTGTTGCTTAAAAATTAATTGTTTTTCTTTTTAATTGATTTTTTTAAATAAAATTTTTGTTTAATTTAATTTATTATTTTAATATTTAATACTTTTGTTCGAGACTTCATTATCTCTCTGAAATTTTTGGGATAATAGTTTGAAATTCATCACATCGTTAGGAGCATATTGTCCGCTTAGAAATACTGTCCTTTGGTACTTGTGTGCCGAAAGTTAAGTTACTTAGATGACATCATGTCGCAATACCAGAAAGGTACCAATGGCTTGAGAAATCGGAGCTAGCCTGGCTCTGGGACATTCGTTGAGTTAAATTTTTCTATTCTCTAGGCTAATGACTTTCAAGCGGTAGTGTTTGATATACTTAAGGCCATATAATATGTGAAGAATATCGATAGGTAGACAAGAGTTTACGTTTGTGTACTCTGTTTTGTTGAAGAATGTACAGTAGCGGCTCAAGTCAAGAGAGCTGTTAAAAAATTTCATACAGTACTAACTTCAATACATTATATCTTTTCGGCCGCAGAAAAAACCACAACGTACAAAAAAAAAAATGATGAGCTCGAGACTGAATTTTTGTAAATACCACAGTGTATACAGTGTGCCAAGTACTGACGTTTCATCTTTTTTATATCCATATTTGCCAATTTTCTCATTCAAACAATTGTCAAATATGGATATAAAAAGGATGAAGCGTCAGTACTTCGCACACTGTATACACTGTGGTAAAGACTAAAGCATCAAGGGTAGAAAACAATGTAGAAAACATTTGATACCTTATAAGATACCTTATTTTCTAAAATTATCTTCAGGGAGGAAACACAAAATATTAATTAATTTTAAATGTAGTTAATGTAAGAGTAATCTGCATGAGAATCTTAAACATTAATAGCATAACCGTTTTAATAACTCAACCCGCTACTGGCTACTTAGGCACAAGGGCGTATAAAAGAACGAGGGGATCGACGAATTCGCTAGTCAGAGCTCCGAAGGTCTATATACATACTAATTGGACCTGAACCGTCTCTAGGTTTGTCTGCATCATCAGTTAAATCGACACTCCTGGTTACCTCATATAAGAAAAAAACCTTCAGCATTTATCTTTTACATTCAATCGTAGACACTGTAGATTAATTTTGAGTATTGAAACTTGGCTTGCTAGTGGACCAAACTCAAGGCCCTTAACGGCAAAATAAAGAACTCAACATTTCTCGCAACATCTCGAACAAGTTCAGTACATAAACAAGTGAAACATGGGCGTATCCAGAATGAAATTTGGGGGTGAGGCGATGCTCGAAATTATTAAGTTAGCATTTCAAGGAACTTTTTTTTTATATATATATAGGGAGAAACTTGGAAGTTAGACCGACCTCTTATCAAAACAGCAATCGCTACTTTCTATAACAGTAATCAAAGCGTTGCACAAAGAATACCTCCTTTATTCAACTTCATAACCTACGCTGCAAATATGAGTCAGCCTTTTAAAAAATTTAAGAACAAGGAGCCACAAGATGCATGTAAACTCCCATAATTATGACGAATTACAAGCTAATAATAACACACATATGTAGAATCATTGCAAAGTGTAAAAAGGTAAACTTGTGTCATCCATATTTCATCTTGAACGCACAGTCAACTTTCATACAACAGCACATCTTCAGGCACAATCACACACGTGCGCTTACACACTCATTGTGGTTATCTTGTTAATTTGTCCGAGCGCCTGCGTCCAGCATCAAGTCAAGGTCAGTTGCTGACATTTCTCGAGTGATTAATTGCATTTAAAGTTTACTGCAAGTTATGTATATGATAAAAGTATAAGTAAACAGATTTTTTTGTTTTTAATTTTTCTTCAACGACACCATCGCATGAACAAATGCACTTCCCTACATACATATATACATATAAGTGAATGAGTGTTGAAGGCGCACAGCTAATTGCGAACACGAGCTTAAAACTGATAGGGACGCTGTGACCAGTGTTGCCGCGGGCTTTAAAAAAAAAGTATCAGTTGCCAATCAGAAAAAGTATCAAAAAGTATCAAAAGCAAACACAACCGTTGTTTTAAATTTTTACTTGAAAAACAAATAATATATTTTATAATTAAATTCATAGTTGTAACAAACTATAACTGGTGGCAAAAATAATAGAAACGATTTATTTTGACCAGTTTAGGCTATATTTCTTTTGTTAATATCTTTTTTATAAAAGTTTAGCAAGTTATATAACAAGCCCTATGTATATAAATTCGCATATCAAAATTTGTACAAAAATTATAAAATTCAACATATTTTATTAACTTCCCCAAAAATTAAAACTTTTTACTAAAATTTTTAGAAAAATTTTGGGCGTACAGCTTTGTAGCCCACTAAATTTTAGTAGGAGTATGTTTCGATTGGCTGAGAACTCACGATTATTTTTAATGGTTGATTTGTATTTGGCCGTCAATTTAATATTATTTAAAGTT
>JAPVRG010296602.1:6570-18373 GCA_029783565.1 Rhagoletis cerasi
TACTAATTGCTTACTTTGTGTACTTTTCTACTACCATTTTCGCACCAAGGGATCGCATTCTTTCCCCTTTCTCCCTCCTTCGTAAATGCAACCTTTTGTAAGGGAGTGTCAAAACGCAGACGTCAATAATTATCTAACCTTTTATTATTGAATCATGGACGTGATTCGGATTTACACGCAGGAAGATTTGTCGCATTCTGACCCTGAATGTATCATTAAATATTTGAAATCTAGCATCATTAACGCTGGATAGACCCGAGACGTTGTACAGTTCACACACAAACTTCTCCAGACTCGTTAAAACCGAATTTTTTGACTGGCAAACATCAGCAAAACTAAGACTAATGAATGCTTGCTGATACTCTACTGATTTTTTCAGTAGCTTCAGCGACTTTTGTTTCCCTTTCCGGTAAAATGCTGGGTTGTAGTCACACCCTGTAGTGGCATGTAACCCAGGTAAGCTCTTGGAGACAGATTGGCCTAATCTTCTATATACTTATTTCTAAAAGATATTTTTCGGTTACCAAACGATATCTCCTTTAATATTTTATCAAATTTAATGAGTGATATCTTATTTTGAAGGGGAGAAGCTCACGTACATGCAAAAAATAGTCACGTTGTTCAAATTTAGTTATTTATTAATAAAAGGGGGTTCAAAAAGTTGTAAGCACTGTTTCCGGTCAATAAAGCGCCATTTCTTCCATAATACTTCATCAAATTGAATGATTGAAACACCATTTTAAAGAACAGCTTCACCGCTTGAGGTAAAAATAAACAATATTTTAATAGGGTTGCCACCCGCTTGAAATTTTAGTGACTAAATATATAGACATTGGCTAATAATTTGGATTGCGTGCAGCGAATGAAATACATTTAAATGAACTCTTTATAACTTTGAAGAGGATTGCCAACTATCTAATATTAATCTCTATATACATCTTTATATACTTTTTCCAAAGTATTTTTCTGTTCTGTGGTAACGTATATGCGAAAAATATTCACAAGGCAGACAGTGGTTTGTGTCGGTGCTAAAATTAGAACAGAAGATAATAACTGATGAAGTTTTACATGTAGTATCAAATAAAATTCCGAAGTGCTACTTCATTGATGGACCAGGGGGCTCTGGTAAAACATTTGTTTACAAAACATTGTGCCACATTTTGCGAGGTGAAAGAAATATTGTTTTACCAGTTGCATGGTCCGGCATTACGGCGAATGTCCTACCAGGAGGACGTACATCCCATTCAGTTTTCAAACTACCTGTACCTATTTTGGATACCTCGGTATTATCAATTTGCACGCACACAAAATATGCACAACTTCTCCGTGATTCGGACCTCATTATTTGGGATGACATTTCGATGGTTCCGAAAGAAGCACTAAGCGTTGTAGATCGACTTTTGAGGGACATAATGAATAACAGTTTTCCTTTTGGGTGGAAACTTCCGTCAAGTGTTACCAGTCGTTAGACATGGCAGTAGGACGGCCATCGTTGAAATTACAGTTAAGCGATTACCTTTATGGCGACGGGTTAGAACTCATAAGTTGACCCTAAATATGCGGGCAAATGAGGATCATGTTTTTACTGAATGGATACTCAAATTAGGTAAGGGCGGTTTAGAAATTCAGACGGAGTGCTCCAATGAAGCGATTAAAATACCGAAACATTGTTTTAGTAATTAGGACTATGTTATTACCTCCGTATTCAATATCAAGCAAATCAATGATAACAACATTTTCCAGCGATTTTATGTCAAAAAAATGATGATTGCACACAAATGAATGAGTATATGATTTCCAATCTGATATTTGGTGAAGAAAATATTTACCTGAGTTCAGATTCTGTTCAACAAGATGGGAGCAACGATCAATTTTATCCTATAGAATTTTTGAACTCCCTGAATCCGTCGGATTTGCCACCCCATAAATTAATTTTGAAGAAAAATGCTATTATTATGTTAATTAGAAATCTTAACGCTAATCAGGGATAAACTAACGGTGCTCGATTAGTGGTCACTCACTTAGGTCAGTACGTCATTACTGCTAAGTTTATTTATACAGAAAAAACTGTACTCATACCACGTATTAATCTGACACCAACTGATCCAGTCACGCCTTTCCAAGTAGTAAGAACATAGTTTCCGGTAAAGGTAGCCTTTGTTATGACAATCAAAAAAGCACAAGGTCAGATGCTTAAAAGGACAAGGTTGTATCTACCGGAACCTGTTTTTCCGCATGGGCAGATATACGTGGCATTTTCAAGAGTTCGTAGATTTAATGATATTTATGTTTGTATCCAAGAAACTTTCAACCAAAAAGAAAATAATGATCACTTTATCACTTCTAACATTGTTTTCAAAGAAGTTTTGTAAGATTTCAGTTAAAATTACATATCTGTAATGACTGCAATAAAACAAACTCCTAAAACAAATACCTGAGTTAATTTATTTCCACTTTGTTCTAAAATATTTGATGCGAATAATTCGCACGGGTAAGCTAGTTGCTTATATAATTCAGATACATCAATATGTCTATGCTTGTTGCCAACGCCTGTTTCCATCCAGATGTGTATAGAATTATTCTTCAGATGGTCCATATTGCCCAGCATAATTACCAAAATGTCCGTGTCTGAGGCTCTGATTACTACATTCGCTTTATAATCAGTGGCACAAATATGGTGGATGATTTTTGTGTCTGCCTCTTCATGATTTTCGCATGACAGTGCCTCATCTATCCAAGTGATAATGCTGTCGTTGTCCAATTGGAATGAATGACAATTTTTTATAGTTCAAATTTATTAATTTCTTGCCAATGAACATTCATGGACATTTCATCTGTTGTCCAGTGTGTTATGAAGAACGTAACTAGAACCTCTTTAAATTTATTATTTCTCAGTTCTTTGAAGAAATCAGCGGGCCGTGGCTGATCAGTCTACCTCCACTCCATGTCTCAGCGAACGTTCGTAATCTTTGATCGACGGTGAAACCTAACGATCAAAAATTACATCAATTCGTTTGGCATTAGATTTAGTTACCATTTGCACAAATTTCTTGGAAATATTACCAAATGTTGTAGGCACATATTTCATCAAATGCAGTATAAAAAACCCATCGACTACTAGTATATCGATATTGGTTGGTGACTTACTGCCTATTAGGTTTTCCAAGGCTGTGCTAAGTGAAGATTTATCTGTTTTACAGATGGAACCATCCAAATGACATAAGGACATTGGTACAGGAGTTATAGGAAACGATAAAACTTTTGCAATGCCTATATTATGCTCCATCGAAACTGCCAGCATACGCCCGAATGAATCTCTCTGCATCTTCACTTCCTGGATCTTATCTTCAAGTTTTACTTTCTTCGTCACACCTTCTGTTGAAAATTTATAAACTTTTACTCTCTTAATAGGTTTTTCAATCCTTTCAATCATTTTCTTCGACATTCAAAAGAAAATGCTCTACAGGTTTCGTTGCTGCTTTTCCTGTATAAATATTGAAAAGGTTGTCCTTGTCCAACTCTGGATTGAAAGCATTGATGAACTTCTTTGAAGTTGCAATCAAATTTTGATAGTGAGTCACATTCTTTTTCATTTGATAACCTTCCAAATCAGCCGTGATGTCTTGTGATTTTCGTAACCCAGTTTTGTCGTATGCATGAGATAATATTGTTGACCTGATATCATGACTCTTCACCCAGCGTTGTCCAGCTGATATTGAATTTGTGAAGTTTATAATGCCGCCCAGTCTCCTCGCAGCATCAGCGTTGATAGTTTGTTCCAAGGTCAGGTCTACTGGCTGCTTTGAAAAATTTTTATCTGTCCTTTTAATACCAAAATATTCCTTACGAAACTCTTCTACCAAACTTGGATGTGAGTCTGCAATTTGCATTAGATTATTGTGATATTTCACAAGCCAGCGAGCATAGTTCGGCTGGTTAAATTGGAAGAATATATATATGTGTTTAGATCTCGTATCTGGTTTTCATCAGATCGAGTTGGATGAAGAAAGTAGGTATATAACATCCTTCAACTGACAAAGGCTCTTTCCGCTTCAAACGTCTTCCGTATGGAATCAAAGTTGCACCAAACTCTTTCCAACGTATGAAACGTAACGATTGTGCCTGACTGTTTGAGACAAAGAAATATTGAACCAATTTATAACATTGATGACTACGCAAAAGAGGTCAAGTTTAGACTACAAGTCGCTCAATCGAGAACATTTCAATTGATTAATAAATATAAAGAAATACAAAAAAGAAAATACGATATGAATTTGAATGAAATAAAAGTAAAGGTATGTGATAAAGTCTTAGTAAAGAATAATACAGGTCATAAATTAGATAATATATACACAGGTCCGTTTACGGTAAAAAGCATAGATAATATGAATAATTGAATCACAATAGATGAAAAGCAAAAAGAAACTAAAATACATAAAGATAGATTGCGCGTATTCCCAAAACTAAACTAGATATTACATAGATAACAATGTTTTATAAATATCTTTTACATATATATATGTTATTATATCAGATATGTATGTACAGTTTACTATCTACTGTATAATAATAATAAAAAAAAATAAATAAAAAATAAAAAAAACCTAGTACAGATGAATCTATACATATATAAGTACATATGTATATGTAAACTGAATTTCACGAAATATTTATTGAAATACACGTATCACAATTGGTGCATAAATATATGTCAAAGAATGATCTCCTTGTTGTATATCATTCTTTTCTTCTAAAGGGAGATGAAGTGTAAAATAGTATATAAGTGATCGCATTATACAACACTATATTTTAGATATATAAGTACATATGTATATGTAAACTGAATTTTACGAAATATTTATTGAAATACCCGTATCCCAATTGGTGCATAAATATATGTCAAAGAATGATCTCCTTGTTGTATATTATTCTTTTCTTCTAAAGGGAGATGTAGTGTAAAATAGTACATAAGTGATCGCATTGTCCAACACTAGATTTTAGAGAGCGCACCCAGCTTTGAGAGGGTAACCATAGCTTTAAGTAAATACGAAGATCAGTAATAAATGAACTAACTAAGTAATCAGTTGCCATGTTAATTGTACAAGAGTTCAAAGTCTCCCATGCGAATGCTTCGACTCAAGTGTAAGTAATGCTGAATGAGCTTGATGTAAATTATGTAAAATTTTGGAGTTTTCCCGTATTTCCCCTCCAAGGTATCTTTCTCATAAGCTGTGTATTTTTTTATTATATCGGAGTAAGTTTTATCTGTGGTCACAGGGGTGGCCATTTTTTTAGTTTGAATATCTTCTAATGTGTTGCGCAAATTATCAGTAACCTGGAAATTTATGTGGTTCGTGAAAGCTTCAAAATGCATACTTTGTAATGATACAGCCATCAGATGATGAAGTCTCTTGCATCGATTGAAGTGTTTCCCGTGATTAAATGCATTGATAGACCCACCTGCTAAGAGTTCACTTTCAATTAATATATTACTTATGAATAGGGCAATTCAAAATGTGCAAACGCATACTTTTTATGTTAACTCTTGCCTTCATAGTGTTTATATTTTTGGATATTTTACTTCGCAACGAAGAAAACTAGCTACATTTGATACAGCATATTTTGGCATATTTTGCTTTAAATGCATATTTTTGCATATTGACACAATTGTGCCTAACATGCATATATAAAGTAATATTTTGTAATTCTTAGCATGCTTTTACGCATAATTTTCATGTTTTCCAATTGGAAAAAATCATCTCGGTTGATCTCAAGTATCAATGTCCATTATGGATTTCTTCCAAAAACCACACAGAACAAAAATTTGGAAACTTCAGGCCTATTAAATTCAATCGACGTCCTCACTGATGCCAAATATAAAATTGGATCTTGACGAGACGGAGCTTCGTCTGCCTCGGGAGACAAGGACCACAATAGCCCAACTGCGCTCTGGCTACTGCAACAGGTTGAACTCATACCTGAGCAGACTGGATACAAATGTGCCAAACGTATGTCCGGCATGCGGAGAGTCACCCCATGACTCGAAACATCTCTTCGCATGCCCGGACACAACTAACGCTTCTGTCCCTGTGATCTGACCCCATAGAGGCTGCACGCTTCTTGGGTCTACCGTTAGTTGAGCTTGACGACAACGATTGAGATACCAACCGATCTGGGCGGGGCTGTTGTAGCCACTACAACAACAACAAGAACAACAACAACAACAACAACATGGTACATGTAGGGAAAGTTCCCCACATGTAGGGGTTTAGTCGAAAAAATGAGTGTAGAGAAAAGAACAGATTTTTAAAAATTACTGAAATGTAGGGATTTTTCGAAAAATCGAGATTTTTATGCACATTTTTTCGCTTAGAATGCATGCATGCAGATCAGTTTATATAGCAACTTTTTATCACGAATAGATATGTTCCATATAGTGCATGAACAAATTCCATTTTTATATGGAAGACCCTCCACGAAAAAAAGTTCTTAAAAAACAACAGTAATTTTAAGCGACTTGAAACTTGCACTTTATTATACTCAAAATTTTTATAAGAATTCGAATTGAAAATTTTGAAATTACGATAATGATTTCTTGGTATTTCTTGCATTTTCCCGAGTTCTGTGTGAAATTGGAAAAAAAATGCCTATGGTTTTTAAATATAACTATATATACATAAATAAAATCGTCAAAACGTCAGGGTATGCATATTTTAGACGCTGACTGCACATGATTATTTGTATTGTTTAATTTTTCTTAACCAAATGAACTAATGTGATCTTAGATAAAAACTTGATTGTACCTAAATAAGCTAGCCTTAGTTAAAAGAGAACTGATCGAAATATACTTACTCTTTGTACAAACATACGAGTACAGGCTTTCTGAAGTTAATATAATATTATTATTAAATATTAAAGTGAAATTAAATGTATTGTTTTTGTTTATTTATGTATATATACATATCTGGAATAACGACACAACTCTAAACAAAAAAAACCGCGTACTACTGTTAAGGGCCTCATGTCTCTAATCCTTGTATAGTCCATGTTCAATACTTACTACTTACTTTAGTATTTCTTACTTTGGTTAGGGTTATACAAGGATTAGAGACATGATTTCATTAGCAGGATTAATGTTTTTTTATTTTGAGTTGTGTCGTTACTCAAGAGGAACAGGAACAACCCTAATTTTTCCATTTTTACGCAGGGTTGACATTTTTGACATTTACTTGCAGCATGTGTCAAAATTTACTGTCTTTGAAATTTCGTTGCCAGTAGCCTTGCAAGTACACTCTAAAAAGTGCATGTAAAACTACTACTGAAATGTGTTTATTTTTCAACCAAAATCTTTGTAAATATACGCATAAGATGTTTAAGATTGGGTTGTTGAACATGAGATGTTTAAATATGCACATAAATATACACATGAAATATTTAAAATTGCAAAGATTTTGAACGTAAAAATACATTCCCTACTAATAAACATTAAGTGCTCATATTTAATCAATTTTAAACATTTTATGAGTAATTTTGCTCAGCGCGACAAATTTGGTATGTAAAAGTAAACATAGTGTTTAAATTTGCACACATTAGAAGAGGAAACTGGTTACCTATCTTAATATGCGCAAAATTAAACAAAATTTTTTTAGAGCAAATTTTAAACATTTAATGTGTAAGCTGTGTAATTGTGCACAATAAATGTTTAGAATTCAACAAACACATTTGAACTTTGTTCTACGTCACACATATAGTAAGTAAAAGAAAACAAGCAGTGTTTAATTTAATTGACACGATGTGTAAATTTGTACACATTAGGAGAGGAAACTGGTTTCCTATCTTAATATGCGTAAAATTAAACAAAATTTTTTTAGAGTGTAGTTCTCCAAGTTCGAAAATGTATGTTAGTAAAAAAATGTGAATGTATTGAGTTTTTCGGTCAGCCAGTTATAATAATAAGCAGCCAAAATTAGCTAGACTTTTTTTTATAGAAACTTTGATTATAGCAAAAAAAAAGCTTGTGGACACTAAACACAGCAAGTTGATAAAAGCGTTGTAAAATAGAAATAAAGATTCATAGTCATTTTGTTAAAGGTTTACCTACAATAAAATTTCACCTAATCACACTCAAATGGTCTCTCGGCATTCTAAATAATTATTCATCCTTTGAAATCCCGTGAAATCGGTGAGTCTCGAAAAAAATCCGCTTACCTTCTAGCTTACAGAACGCATTATTTTAACATGGGCATTTCATTGTACTACTTGTAATGCACTACTTCATTCTAAAAAAGGAAGCACTTAACAAGGCAACCAAAGTGTTTGTTGAATACGTATGTAGATGAGTCAATGAATTGAGAAATGTCCTTACTTACATGAGCTTTTAAGTCCTTCGGTTTTTAATAACGTTGCTTCCTTTTCTCGTTAAAAGTAATTGATGCATTTGATATAAGGGCCGTATTAATTTCCGCCCGAAACTGTGAATTGAAAAAAAAATAACATTTACAACTATTAAAATATTTGAAAGCGCAAGCTTAGTTAAAAAAATGTCCATGTAACTATGTACTTATTACATCAGTGGTACCAGAAGTAAAGATCTTAAATAAATGAAAATTTCATGCAAAAAATATTCCCTGGCAACGCTGAATTTAGGTTAGGGGAACAGTCCAGCGCTAAAATTAGTGGAGAGGGCGAACCCAAGCCTCAGTCGATGATGATGGAGTCGATGGGGTACCACCTCACTATGACGAGGTACGAATAGCAATTACACGGCTGACAAACAACAAAGCTTCAGGAGCTGATGGCTTGCCAGCTGAGCTATTCAAGTATGTCGGAAAAAAGTTTATAAGGTGCATGCATCAACTCTTATGCAGAATATGGTCAGATGAACGCATGCCCGACGCCTGGAATTTAAGTGTGCTTTGCCCAATCCACAATAAAGGCGACCCTGCTATACGCACCAACTACCGCAGGATCAGCCTTCTAAGCATAGGTTGCAAGGTCATATCGAGCGTATTGTTGACTGAAACCCACCGTCCAAGAACTGATGTTGCCTTATCAGTGCGGCTTTAGTCCCGGTAAATCCACCATTGACCGGGTATTCACTATACGCCAAATCTTGGACAAGACCCGAGACAAGAGGATCAACACTCACCATCTATTTGTCGACTTCAAAGCCGCTTTCGAGAGCAAGGAAAGGAGGTGCCTATAGGCCGCGATGTCTGAACTTGGTATCCCCGCGCAACTAATATGGCTGTGTAAAATGACGTTGAGCAATACCACCAGCTCCGTCAGGATTGGGAAGGACCGCTCCGAGCCGTTTGATACCAAACGAGGTTTCAAACAGGACGATTTCTCTCATGCGACTTTTTTAATCTGATGCTGGAGAAGATAATAAGAGCTGCAGAACTTAACCGCTCTGGAACAATTTACTACAAGAGCATGCAATTGATGGCGTACGCTGATGACATCGACATCATCGGTATCAAAAAACGAGAGGTATGTTCTGCCTTTTCCAAGTTGGATAAGGAAGCAAAGCGAGTGGGTCTGGACAAGGCGAAGTGTCTTCTGTCACTGTTGACAGTTATAATTTCGAAACAGTAGGGAATTTCGTTTATTTGGGAACAAACATTAACACTGATAATAACGTCAGCCTTCAAATCCAACGGAAAATCACTCTTGACGACAAGCACTAATTTGGACTGAGTAAGCAATTCAGAAGTCAAGTCCTCTCTCGTCGCACGAAAACCACGCTCTATAAGTCACTCGTCATGCCCGTGCAGGTTTATGACGCAGAAGCATGTACAATGACAACATCCGATGAGACGGCCCTTGGAGTATTCGTGAGAAAGATTCTACGAAAGATTTACGGGCCTTTAGGCGACGACTCAGACGATGGAATGATGAGCTGTATGAGCTTTACAACGGCATGGACATTGTGCAGCGAATTAAAATAAAGCGGCTCCGCTGGCTTGGTCACGTTGCATATAGGGGTATTTGACCGATTTAGGCGGGCAAAATTATTTTTATGAAAATTTTAAATCAAAATGTTTAGAAACGACGTGTTACGATATTTACAATTGTAAATACTCCACCAAAACAACGAAATTAAAATTGCTTAAAGTTTGACATCGATAGACCTGGTATCGTGGTCCGATTGTAGAAACATTGATACCTAAGTATGTGTTCATTTCGGCGAGAGAAGGTTTATATCTAAGTTAGAACATGAAAAGAGTTGCCACCTGCTAAAAAATTAACTCCAGTTAAGTTAAATGAATTACTACAATATATGTATCTATCGAAATGGTTTTGAAAAGGTTTTATTTCTAAGCAACGTGTGGGAGGTTTAAAAATTAATTATGAGGTTATAGTTTGAAACTATCTTTAACAGGTTTTTACCTTTTCAATTAAAAATTAAATTCATTGTTTGTAATAGGTTAAATTAATTATAAAAATATGGATATAATATATTCATACGTAGGTTGAGATGGTCTGCCACCTGTCAAAAATGTAATTCAATTAAGTTCAATGAATTACTACGCTGTGGGTATGATCCAAAATGGCTTTGAAAAGGCTTAATTTTCAACTACATTTACATTCTTATAGAAGCTGGAATATCTTCGTGTTTTAAGCATTTTTAAGTGCACACGCGGTAGCAAATAAATATCTCCTATTTGAGTGTTTAAGCCGTTTGTATTTTATATACTGTAAATAATGAACATCGAAACTGTTTTATACAATGCCTAATGTTTTTGAATGGCCGCTTAAAAATTATAGAATCAAACAATAAAATATTTATAACTACCTCTACCAACCACTTTATTGTTCTGTTGATATCAGAGAACCCGTTAAATTAATATTGGAAAACTTGATAGCCAGAATGATAAGATTATGGTAAATTAGGTAGTACAGTGTATTTAAATAGTTATGAGTAATTTTTATAATTTTTATAAGATTTTTTTTTTTATAAGATATTGCGCCCATGCCCCGACGGAAGAGAAGGACGACGCGTCCAAAGGATCTCTTCTATGAGCGCTTGGATCTTACATATGAGCACTGCTTGGCGATTGCAGTGCCAAGGTGGGCAAGGAAGGGATCTTTGACGCCACTGTCGGAAAATTAAGCCTCCTCGACGAAACGTCCGATAACGGACTGAGGCTGATCGACTTCGCTGGGGCCCGAAACATGGTATTGTGCAGTACTAGGTTCCAGCATAAAAAGATCCATCAAGCTGCAGGACTGTCTCCAGATCGAAAAACGAGAAACCAAATCGACCATGTTGTGATAGACGGAAGGCATGCTTGCAGTGTTTTAGACGTTCGTTCGCTCCGTGGGCCAAACATCGACTCGGACCATTATCTTGTTGCAGCCAAGATACGCACCCGCCTCTGTGCATCAAAAAATGTGCGTCCAACAATGCAAGGAAAGCTGAACGTCGAAAAGCTGCAATCAAAACAGACGGCCAATTTATTCGCTACTCGACTCTCACACCTGCTCTCTGTGAGCGCTCTTCAACAACCCGAATATTTCTTTTTAAAACGTCAGATCGAAGAACTCGGAGGAAAGTGATTCACCTCTTCTAAAACAGTTTTGTCTCGTACTGCTCGAAAATTTTGTCTTTTTATAGCCAAATTTGCTTGATGTGAGTCTAAAACGTGATAAGCTATCGAAGGCAGTGGTTATCCTCTGATTTTTTCAACTATATACATTTTTTTTATTTATTTATTTATTGAGTCTATGAAATATACAAAAGTTTCTTACAGACTAGTGAACAAAATGTAGCTTAATTTCTAATTAGAATATATAATAC
>JAPVRG010296604.1:13438-25301 GCA_029783565.1 Rhagoletis cerasi
GAGCCGCTTCATCAGATGTTTTCATTGTCCATGCCTCCGCGCCATACACCAGCTCAGGCAAGATGAGTGACTTATAGAGTGTGATTTTTGTACGACGAGAGAGGACTTTACTTCTCAGTTGCCTTGACGCGGTTTAATGCACATAAATTGATTGCAAATCCCGGCTACACCGGAAGTATGCTTATTCTTTTTGTAGGTACGTTGTTAAGCAAATTTTATTTATGTTTTATTTAACTAGGCTAAAATATGGACATATACAAAATTTGGTTAAAACGTTTACTCTTTTTGTCCACGCGAGGGGTCACATCAGGGTTCTTATGAAACTCTCTAATGACCCCATATTAGGGATGCAAAAAAAACATCGATGCATCGAATAAAACCGATGTTTTGGACCTTCCAATATACATCGATGTATTTTTATTTCGATGCATCAGCTTATGCGTACAAATTTACAATACTGAAATTATTTTGTCAGCTTTCAAACTCTTCGCTGTAGTTACTACCTACTCTAAATGTAATTTTCTCACTATTTATGCACTGTTAAATATACATTTTAGCTACATTATGCAAAAAGTATGAGTTATTTACACTAATAATTGGTAATTAATCGATAAAAACGTTTGGTGCTAAGTGACCATCTACAAAATGGTGTATGATATTGCCACTCTATTTACCTTCAATAGTAATTGTTTTCCTTATATGGTGTGTGCAGTAAAAATTACTATGTATCAAAAAAATCCACTTTCATGATCCGTTAGCTTGCGCAGGCGCCATCCAAAATATTAAGGTTAGGTTAGGTAGAGTGGCAGCCCCGCATAGTCAGAGCTCACTTAGGCAATGTGAGTTTGTCCTTTGTGATACCACAATTTCTAAAAGCCCCCTAAACTTTATCGATAAAACGCTGCGAGCCGATTATATAATTACGAATTCGGCTAATCTCAATGCCCCAGAGCTCCTCGGGGCTATTTAGAAATTGAGAGCCAAAGTACTTCAACCTTAGCCTCGCAAACGCTGGGCACCTAAGAAGGTAGTGTTGAGGTGATTCCACCTCATCCTCTTCCTGGCAACTTTGACATAAGGGGTCCGGTAGAATATTCAGCCTTACTGCGTGAATACCGATAGGACAGTGACCCGTTAACACCCCCACCAGAAGTGAGAGCTGTAGCTTTGTGAGTGTGAGGAGTGCCCTCGACCGCTCCCGGTCCACCCTCGGCCAGAAGGACCTTGCGATCGCGCATGTCGTGGTTTTCGCCCAGCGTTCGCTGAGTTGACATGAGGCCCATCTATCCAGGAGTGTACCACAAGCGATCAATGGCACCCCAGCCACCGTAGTATAGTGCTCAGTATACCCGCCTGTCCAAAATATTAAAGATTTAATGAAAATTAGTCTCGACGAAAGCCATGGCGAATCCGATTAAGATAAATCGGACCGAACTTCAGAAGATTTCAGTCTTTGGAGCGATAACCGCAAATTAGTGCATAGAAACTGGAAATCTAATAGAACCGAGGAAAGCGTTTCCGATGAGCTATCCGTCTACTTAAGAGCAACAGTGGGTCGGTTAATTGAAAATCCTTTGAAAATTTGGGTGGATTTTAAAGAGCGATTTCCAAGGCTGTTTCACATAGCTTCTAAACATTTAACAATTGTAGCCAGTTCAGTACCTTCCAAAAGATTTTTTTCGAAGGCTTCTCAAGTGTTGAATCAGCAGCGCAACTGATTGCAAGGAAAACGTAATAATAAAAGTGTATTTTTACAAAGTTTAGACAAATGCAACGGGAATTTATAACTATTTAAATCAATAAATACCTTCCACTTTGAGTTTATACTTAAACATGTATTGAAATTCCTACTGTTTCATTTTTCTGTTATATATTTTTATTTGAAACAAACTATTTATATTTTTATCCGATGTATCGAAAATATCGATGTTTTTATACGACACATCGATATGCATCGATGCAATGTTTCGATGCATCAAATCGGAAAAAACATCAATGTATTTTTATGACTTTCATCTCTACCCCATATTGAAATGCGTGACGCAATAGGTCCAAAACTAGTAATCTCTAGAAAATTTGAGGTTCACATTGCAGATCAAGCTCTCTGGAATAGAGGGAACCCATACACCAAACCAAATGGACGCTCTTGGAGCCAAAAATACGTTATTATTAGGATGGGACATGATGGATGAAGGGCATGATGGTAACGAGAAGGCTGACTGCTTAGCGAAGCAAGGGGCTACCGCAGTATTTAATGGTCCATAACCCTTTTGTGGGCTCACCAAAGCACACATAAGGAGATCTTAAGTAACTGGGTAGACAAAATATTCAACAGGCACTGAATGGAATGTCCAGAGCTGTCCAAGCCAAACGATTTATCTGGCCTTCAAAAGAAGCTTCAAAGAAACTACTCAACTTAGGCAGAGAAGACCTAAAAACTCTCACTGGGTACTATATGGGGCATTGCTCCCTTCGCTATCACCTCAGTAAAATTAATCTTTCAGAGACAAATGTCTGTCACTTCTGTGAGCTGGACGAAGAAAGCCCGAACACATTCTCTGTGAATGTGACGCGCTTGCAAGGCGCAGACTAGCTCACTTAGGTGGTGCTGCACTTAATCCATTTGAAATTTGGAAGTGCTAGGCTACATTAAAAGCCTTCCCCTATAGGGCGGAGGGTCACGCACAATTGATCATTTTACAGATCGCGGTGCATATAGACCATAATAATAATAATAATAATTTTCCACGCGACATGGTTTGGAATCGGGTATACCTCTGGCCATTTGCTAAAGTAGTCCATACCCACAAGGACGTAATTTTTTCCAAACCGCTAATAGAAAATGGGCCGCTACATCCGGAGTTATATTGCCTCATCTGGCCATGACTTCTGGATTTCGGACCTTTAGCTGCAATGCACCCAATAGAACCACTGACTGATTTTCTACAGTCTTCGTGATTCCCAGGTGCTCTCCACTGGGACCATTGTGGAATTCCTTGAGTACGACCGGAATTTTTACCGTTGGAACTACAATCAGATTGCGGGATCACTGGCCATCTTCACTTTCCCATATCCCATGCAAACAACCAGATATCAACTTTAAGCTGTTCCATTATGTCCAGTATGCCTTTGCGATTGGGCTTTCCGCTGCCATTTGCTCTTTAGTTGGTCGTCTGTCCCCCTCTAGCCCATGCATCAAATGTTCCAAATCTGGATCTTCTTTCTGACATTTCTGTAGTTGTTCTTGCTCCCACTCTTCCGCTGGTCTTATCGTCACTAGCCGGACGTCTATGATATCTTCTTTGGCCTCAGCTTTTCAGCAGTGTTTACATTCCAAACTTCATGGTCAACGGAACATGGCATCAGCATTTCCATGGATACTTTGCTTGCGGTTCTCAACAACGAATTCATACTTTGGAGTACCTCTATCCACCGATCTAGCTGTCTTTCTGGATTCCGTCCGAATTCGGAACCGTTGCCCATAGAAGTATTTGAAGCACTCCACCAAAGCTAGTAGTTCCCTCCGAGTTACACAGTAGTTCCTCTGGTTTTCCAATCGACCGACTATAGTAGGCAACTACCTTCTCTTGCCCGTCAACTACTTGCGACAACACGCCTCCTATCCAAAATAAACGTTGCACCGTGAATCGGGTACGCTGGCATAGGTGCAGTACATAGCCGTTCTTTCAGAGCTTAGAAAGTCACCTCCTGTTCCTTGATCCACTCGAAGGCTCTATTTTTCCTAGCGAGCTCATGTAGGCTATTAGCAACGCTGACGAAATTCGGAGCAAATCGACGATAGTAAGTGCATAGCCCAAGAAAACTTCGTAGTTCGTTCAAGTTCTTGGGTCTTGGCCAATCTTTTACTGCTTCTGTTCTTCTAAATCATGTGTTCCTCAAAGCTTTTACCCAATACGATGATGTCGTCTAGATACACCAAACATGTTTTTCATGCAGTCCCTTAAGGGCGTGGTCCATAAGTTTTTCAAAAGTGGCAGGAGCGCTGCATAATCCGAAGTTCTTCACGATGAATTCCCACAGACCATCTCCAACGCTGTCTTGTCCTTATCTTACTCACTTACCTCCACGTGTCAATAACCACTCTTAAGGTCGAGTGTTGAGAACCATTTCATTTCATTTTCTGGACAGCATGTCCAGAGTATCGTCGATTCTAGGCTGTGGATAGCTGCCTTTCTTCGTCATATCACTTAGTTTCCGGTAGTCCATGCAGAATCGTATTTGGCCCTCCTTATTCACAAGTACTACTGGCGAACTCTATGGACTCGCTGATGGCTCAATCACTCCACTCTCGCTCATTTCTTTTATAATCTTGCTCACAGTTTCACGTTTGACAAGTGGAACACACCGAGGAGCTTGACGGATTGGCATTCCCACGACAGCCGGTTCTACGTACCGGAATGACTCGGGTTTTACCCGACCAAGGGCTGTTGTTTCGGCGATCTAACCCCGTTTAGGTCGGTGAAATGTCTCAGTGGTTGTTCGTCCACAGGGCTGCATCTGCTACGTATCCTCCTGCTCAGGGCTGGGATCGAGTCCAACCCTGGGCCCGAAGTTTACACCTGCAGTGTTTGCCAGACTCCACCTCGGTCAAATGCAATATTTTCAACGGGTGGAGTCACCTTACAGTCTGCTCAGGCCTTCGGACACATCGGCAGTGGATCACATCCCGTCCACCTGAGCAGCTCTACACAACACAACACAATAGACGGACCACAACACCACACAATAGACACAACCGCACCACCATCACCACCACCCACACGCCGCCGCCAACAACTCCTAGTTCCTCCGACAATCTGCATAGTGTGTCAGACCAGGATATTCCGTAACGTGGCATCAGTCAAGTGCAACACCTGCCTTGGCTGGTGTCACTTTAGGGCATGTTCAGGCCTTCGCACCACGAGGGATTGGACGAGGAACTTTAAAGGCCAGTGTTGCGCTGCACAGTCGGATGCCCCTACTGCGACGCCACCCACCACCACCACAGGGCGGCATCTCCCGCAGCAGCGCACACAGCCAATGGCAGTAAGCTACCACACCTCACTGAGCCCCCGCACCACAATACGTCTCCCGAGCCACATTAAGCTCCTTCAGTTTAACTGTAACGGGTTACAGAGTAAGATTCATGGGAAGGCATGGTATACTGATAGCTGCGGTCCAAGAGACGAAGTTGCACATCAATTCAAAATTGTTGAATTGCGCCGGATACCATGTGCACCGTCGAGATCGTGAGCGAGATAATGGTGGAGGCTTAGCGTTCATTACGCACCACACCGTGCAGTATCGTCTTATCGAACCAGAATATCTCCCTGAAATAGGTGCGCTCCTCAGAGGTGAAAACCATATGGTAGTTGGTGACTTTAATGCGCACCACGATCTTTGGCATTCATGCCTGTAAAATGATCGTAGGAGAACACAGTTGGCTGAGCAGATAGATGATTCGACATTCTGCACAATGAACGACGACGCACCCACCAGGATTATGGGCAGCTGCTGAAGTTCGCCAGACATAACAATAGTCAGCGCTGGTCTGATAAACAGCATATCATGGCGACCTATGCTGACCTTAGCATCAGATCATCTGCCCATAGTCATTTCGATCGATAAACCTGTCGACTTTGCTTCCGCGGAACACCGGACCTATGTCAACTTTAATAAAGCTGATTGGAAAGGCTTCGCGGAAGTTACTGAAATCACCTTCGCTGCCCTTCCTACACTAACCGACGTTTACCTCGGTGAACGTATGTTCCGCAGGGTTGTCACTGCCGCTGCAGCTCGCTTCGTACCAGCAGGGTGTATAACGGACCAACGTCCCTGCTGAAGCGGCTGTTCTAGCCGTTGAGCGTGACACTCTACGTCAGGTCGATCCCGGAAATCCCCGAATCAGGGATCTCAATACGGAGATTCGGCAGCTGGTGAACGTACATAAGAGGAAAAAGTGGGAAGAACATCTGAAGACCTGCAACTTCACCTCTGGTGTGAGCATGCTTTGGTCAACCGTTAGGTCACTGTCCAACCCGACGAGGCGTGATGACAGAGTACAAATCTCTTTTGGAGACCACGCTTCGTAGGACCCGGAACTATGCGCGAGCTATTTTAGCCGACAATTTACACAGCATCCTCCCGTGGACAAGGCCAAACGTCAAGTGACCAAAAGTACGCCTCTTGTTTTCACTAGCGGTGAGGTTCAGGTAGCCATCGGGAAGGCGAAAGCCTCCAAAGCCATTGGACTAGACGGAATATGCATGCTGATGCTGAAAAATTTGGGTCCTGCGGGAGTAGAGTATCTCACCAAGGTCCTCAATTTGTCCATGGCTACTCTCATCATTCCAGATATCTGGAAAATAGGGAGAGTGGTCCCACAGCTTAAACCGGGGAAACCAGCCAACAAAGGAGAATCTTATCGTCCGATAACTCTCCTCTCCCCGGTATCGAAGACACTTGAGGCCCTGCTGCTCCCGCACTACACACAACACCTGACACCAGCGAGGCATCAGCATGGCTTCCGTAAAGTGCACAGCACAACAACAGCACTTAACGCCATAAACACTCAGATAACTTGTGGCCTAAACCGAAACCGCCCTTGTGAGAGAACGGTCCTAGTAGCGCTGGATTTGTCAAAGGCATTCGACACCGTCTGCCACTCTACGCTGCTATAAGACATTGAGGCTTCCTCTCTCCCACAGGGACTCAAACGGTGGTCGGCAAATTATCTGAGTGGTCGAAACTCCTCAGTGATATTTAGAGATAAACACAGCAAACCAAGAAAAATTAAACAGGGGTCCCACAGGGTGGTGTCCTCTCCCCACTACCATATTTCAAAACTCTCTATTATATCCTACGCTGACGATTGTTCGATTATGGCGACTGGAAATGGAATTGATGACTTGTGCTTGAAAGTAAACGGTTACCTCTCCGAACTTTCTCGCTTCTTCACTGCAAAGAGCCTGACCCTCTCCCCAAAGAAATCCTCTGCAACCCTTTTCACCACCTGGACGAAGGAGGTCAGACTGCAACTGGGAATTCATGTCGATGGAGAACCAATTCCGACGGTGAACAACCCGAAAATCCTCGGAGTTACCTTCGACAGTCTGCTCTCTTTCTCGGCGCATACAACCGCAATTCTCAACAAAGTACAGAGCCGCAACAGGGTCCTCAAGTGGCTCGCCGGCAGCACTTGGGGCAAAGACAAAGAAACGTTGTTGGCAACATACAAGGCAATTGGCCGGCCGGTTCTAAACTACGCAGCGCCTGTGTGGTCGCCTGGGACTAGTTGGACGAAGCTACAGACGGCACAAAACACTGCACTTCGGACAGTGACCGGATTCCTACTGTAGTCGCCGGAACACCACCTACACGACGAAGCAAAAGTGCTCCCAATTAAGGAGCACAACATAATGCTCTACATGCAGTTCCTTGCAGGAAGCCACAGACGTGGGCATCCGAACAGAAACTTGCTTGCAGGGGAGCCTTCGCCAAGGCACGTCAGAAGGCATCTATACGAACTGACGGATGAAGTCCAGAGGTTCATAAAACAACCTCTGGGCCCAACAACTTACCGACAGACCCTGAACGACATTCACAGGGAGTCAGTCTTAAGTTACGTACACTCCAGACCTGTGAATGCCGTTCTAGGCACACAACCACCGGACATAGACGAGACGGAGCTTCATCTTCCTCGGGAGACTAGAACCAAAATAACCCAACTCCGCTCTGGACTCGAAACATCTCTTTGCATGCCCGGAAAACCCCACACAACTAACGCCTTTGTCCCTGTGGACAGACCCTATAGAGGCTGCACGCTTCCTGAGACTTCCGTTAGTTGAGCTTGACGACAACGACTGAGACACCAACTGTTCTAGGCGGGGTTGTTGTAGCCGCTACAACAACAACAACGGATTGGCCTTGCATCACCAATATCAATTCGATGTTTCACAACGTTAGTTCGGCCGGTTAGTTACCATCCTTGTCGAATATGCTGGAGTTTTTGCGGAGAACTTCCTAGCTTTATGCTGGTACTTTTCTTTTAATCCTTGGATGAGTTGGATAAGCATACATCTGTTCGACTGCTTACTCATTCGATGTGTATACGCTGTTTTTCACTGTGTCAAATTCAATGGCATTTGTCGTCAAATAAGTGAAAATACATTGTCAAATGGGACTAAAAAATCGTCTATAGGTCGATTTAGATCAGGATAGGTCCTCAGTCGAGTATATGTGCTGCTTAACAGGTCTATTCTGCGCTGGTAATAAAAATTTTGTTACCGGTAAATAAAGTTCCTGTAAATTTTTAAACCCTGTTCGCATTTTAAGTTCTCTTGTAAGCGGTAAATTTTTTTACCATCTCATAAGCTGGTAACAAAATACTGCCCCGTGAAATATGCAATGCCAGAATTTCCACAATTCTTCATTGCTGAATTGCTGAATATATTAACTGCATTACCAACGTTGCTAGAATCGCGGTGACAAGAACTGGTAACATTTTTTGATAATAAAATTTTCCGGTTACAAAACCTTCAGTAACGTTCAGAATAGACCTGTAAAATTCCAGTAAAACGTTGCAAGTTTTTTGTGTACGAAAACGCCTAAACATGAAAACTTGTAACAATTATTACTGGATTTTGCTGGAAAGTGGGTACAAAAACATAACTTTTAACAATTTTCCAGTAAGAAAAACAGATGATCGCATATATATTTATGTAGATATGGAATACTGTTTTTATTAGGAAATTTCTGCGAATAAACAAATCAATCAGTTGTTCATGAAACATACAAATTATTACTGATTTTGCGTTCACGTACTTTTTTTGATAGTTTTCTTTCGTATAAAATTCGAGCTTTTTATTTAGATTTATTAGAAAGATTCAATTCTCATACAAGAAATTGCAAGTTTCAAGTGGCTAAAAATTACCGTTATATTAAATTAACTAATAAACACTATTTTTGTGTGGAAAGAAACCGCAACACATATTTTGAAAGAATTTTACTTGCTGTACCCGTTCATACGCCTTTTGCAGTGTATAATGAAATTAATTTCGCACTGCAAAAGGGCCATTTTACCCAGATGCAGCGACCTCCGATTAATATTAATTACGGCTACAGGTGTAGTATGATTTTGTTTTTATTGAATAAACTCCAAATTTTCGACTAGCACCGGCCGTCATCTTCAGTGGAATTTTTTTTTACAATTTACATAAAATAACACACGGAAAACATAAATTAACAACACATGTAAAACATATGTAAATGTTCACGTGATCCTTTCAAAAGATTTTATTTTTACAAAAAAAATTGCTTCTTTTTTATTTTCTATTGGAATTAGCTGTATTGCAACCGACGCAGGTATGCAAGGTTTCATGAATAAAAATGTCACAGTCTATGCAATAAATTTGAGTGCACTTCTCACAGCGATATACATTTTTATCCGCTGCCTCCGTTAATGGTTTTTGACAAGCATAGCAATTTGCCGCCTGCCCATTGAATTCCAGTTCTGTAAAGTGCTGCACAGGAAAGAGGTGATGGTACGAGCGAGCCAAATGAGGAGCTGATACTAATGTTAAGCCACAAGTCTGACATTCAACTGGTAATTCACAATATTTACTAAAACACTGAGGGCAATGATAACCACCGGAAGTCAGTTTACTTGGTTCTTCTGTATTTTCGATGTGACACATGCACATCGAAAGCGGTGGGTCTTTTCCACCATCTGTCTTAGCATGGGGAAAGCCCATTTTAATTAATGAGTTCTCCTGAGTTTGCGCTGCTGGTGGTGGATCCACATGTGCTAGCAATTGATCTCTATAATGAGCATCATCAAGTACAGCGCCGTAAGTTCCTTGCGTTTGTTGCGTTAGATGGCGACAAACGTGTATCTCAGCAGAAAGAGAGATTACGGAACATCGAATGCTGTCGGCTTTCAGTGCATCGATTGTATTATTGATGTCAACAGGATCACATGTTGTCAAGGAACCCATTATTATGAGTATTTCTCGCGAAGCATGACTTGGGACGACTTTTAATGCTTTCATGGCCAAATCTAGACCATTTTGTAATGACGGCTCGTTTGTTAGGGGAATTTTGCTGACGCTAGAGGGAAAAATATTTGTATTTTTTCAGATGTGTAAACAGTTGAATTTAATAAGACGTATGTATGTATGCTTATACAAATACCTTTCAAGTGCCTTTAAATGTAACTTCGAGGTTCCAGTTAATTCAGTAAGCTTCTCGGCTCTTTTCCCCTTCAGTACAATCAAGCCTAACTGGCTGATAGGATTCTGGTCAAAAAATTCTTCAATGAAGATTTCTAAAAGCTAAAATATATTTTTAACAATCTGCTGACAGTTTAGCCATTAACGTTAACTATACTTTAATGGTACACAGCATTCGGGTGGGTTTCAAATCAGGCACTGCCATTGACTCGGAACAATCCAGTACAATATACAGGTGTCTCATCATTCCCAAACGGTTTTGCTGTGTTTTTTGCGCCTGCCGTTTCCGCTTGGCCTTTTGTATAATGTCAGCTATGGCGCCATCCAACAGTCCATCATCATCTTCTTTGATCGCCTCCCTATGACAAGAGGTACATAAAAAACAAATTCAAGGACTAGGAAGTTCAATTCTCTTACCATGTTTTCTCATATCCGGTTTCCCAACGATATTCTTTCGGATCTTCTCCATCTATGTCCGCCATTTTTTATATCTTTCTTCCAGGAAGAACTGAAGACCGGGAATATATCGTCAAGAAATTTAATGGCAAATTGATCAAGAAAACATATCAGCAAACAGCTGATTTAAACAAATTCTTGTCATGGATAACATGATCCCAAACTCTTTTTGTCGTGAGGGCGCTGTCAAAAGGTTCATAACATCTTCCAATAGTGCCACTGCTACGAATAACATGTATGGGATTTTATTAAGAAATTTTAGGTGATTTTTTTTTAATTAATACAACACTCGAAACCCAATAATTGTTAGTACCTGCTTTGTGTTTGCGTGTTATATAATCCTTAAATTACGAGTAACTGTTTTTACTTATAAACACTGAACTTTAGCTAGTTTTGTAAAAACATATACAATAAATCCTCAGAATTCAAAGCAGTGCGTTTTCAAGGATAAAATGATCCGAAACTCTCTCATTTCGCTTCTGAGAATCTAACTTGAACTCGTTTTCTGACTTGGCAGCACTGTCAAATAAAGTTGGAATGAACAGCTGACAAAGTAAAATAGCGAGCACTAGATACACACAAAATGTACCGATTCAAATTCAAGGGATTTCTTGCATTCACTTTAAAAGGTCTTGCTAAAAGATAGTATTTTTAAGTAAAAACTTCTTTAAAGGTAGTTTAAGAACTTTGTGACACTAAATAATAAAGAAGATAGACAAATTCAAAAAATTTCGCTTGTTTTGTCTTATCGAAAAAATCCCAAAAATTTGCCAATTAAATACCCCCCTATGTTTTTCGGTGTAGTGGCAATATTGGAAGATGTTATAAAAAATGCACATTGTGAGAGCCATGGTGCAATAATACAAGGTGGTGTTAGCCGTATATAAGTAAAAAATTACACTAACAAATTATACGGAATTCGTTTTGTCAAATTACAACAAACACATCATTTTGACGTAACGCTCACCACGGCGAAAAAGTCAGCTGCCTTCCCAACACCACCTTGTATAAATTCGCCTTGGTGAGAGCGCTCTCACGAAAGAAAGAGTTTCGTATCATTTTATCCTTGGCGTTTTTACCTGAACTAACTGCCCTTTCACACAGTTCAAGAGTTGAATTCAATTCTGCTCGGAACTGGAAGAGAGGGGGTGAGAAGAAAAGGGACGAGTACACATGCG
>JAPVRG010296629.1:9598-23157 GCA_029783565.1 Rhagoletis cerasi
ATGAGTCAAAAAATCACATACAAAAAGAGTCTATGATACGAACGAATGTAACATGGAAAGAGTCAAATGAGTTAGTTGACTGAGCTGACTCCTTAAAGTGAGTTAGAGTCATTGAATCAACTCCTGTAAATTTGCTGAGTTACCCACCCTTAGTTTAAAATCAATTATAACTATTTTTTCCATAAAATTAGAGTTTAACTAAATACCACGAAATTAGGGACGCTTTACCACGGAATTAGGTACATCAGAAAGTTTTTGCCACGAAATTAGGTACATTTGAGGTACTCACACATTTTTATTTATATAAATTCAAACATTTGTTAGTTTTGTTTGATCTTAATTGATCAACTAAATGGGAAAAATTTACTTTTTTAGTTTTCCTTCATTTGTTTTAACGCAAGAGAGGTAGAAAGTCAGAAAAATCCTTAGTACCACGAAATTAGAGACACTTACCTTATTTGCAGCACTACCCAAATCTTTTGACACCGCTACTGAACTCGCGCTAGAGATGGAACAAGGAAATCAACACGACAGCAGAAACGTTATGTTTATCAGAAACAATTACAGAAACAACAACTACACGAATAATCCCAATAACTCTTACAGGCGAAATACGAACAGCTACGTTAACGGTCAATCTAGTAACAGGTACAATAACAGTAATACCTATAACAATAACAGAAGACCGCACAATAATACAAGAAACATTTCTAACCAGAGACAAAACAATAACTACCATAATACGAATAGGAGCTCAAACAATTCAAGAGCTAACAACCACAGCAATAATCAGAGAAATTATTCAAATGAAAGACAGGCTAATAACAATGATAGGAACAATCAGAGATCCTTCCCCAGAATTCAGGAAAGAAATGGTCGCCAAATGAACGTAGTCCAATTTCAGGGAAACGCAGGCGACCCGGAGGACTACAGGGGCACTCCTCCGGGGGACAGGGACCTATAAACCACACTAATCGTAAAAGTGTTTATGTAATTACACAGAATTTAACAAATTATATAACGATACACAATATAGAATTCAATAAGCCTATGACATTCCTTATAGACACAGGATTAGATATTTCGATTTGTAAAAATCCATTCAACAACGAATTTGACTTTGACACCGACGCTAGATGCAAAATAACAGGAATAACAAAAGAAGAAATTTGTTCAGTAGGTGCGTCAAAGCTCAATTTTCTTATAGAAAAAGATAAAGCAGTTATCCACTTTCAACTAGTAAATGGCGATTTTCCTATAGCAACAGATGGAATCCCAGGTAGGGACGTTTTAATAAACTACCTATGTAAAATTGACTATGAGACATTAACAGTAACTATAAATCTAAAAGACAAAGAGTATATTTTCCCAATTAACACAAAAATACCAACGAACAAAACCGTAGAGATTCCACCCAGAACAGAAATAATACTACCCATTACATTAAATATACAAGAAGACAGCGTAGGCTTTAACCAGGAAATACAAAAAGGTGTATTTCTAGCAAACTCGATTGCACCTGCCAAAGGTATTTCCCATGTAAAGATAATGAACGTTAACAGTCATGCAGTCAATATTGAAGAATTTAAATGCACGACAGAAAAATTAACAAATTACAATATACTAAATACACATACTCAAACAAATACATACAACAATGAACGCTTTAATAAATTAATGAAAGAATTAAAACTAAATAACCTAGGTAAAGAAACAGAAACAGAACTAAAAGAAATTTTCCGCAAATATCAATCGATTTTTCATTGGGAAGGAGAAAAACTTTCAGTGAATAACTTTTACAACCAAAAACTTAACTTAACAGACAACGCACCGGTATACATAAAGAACTACAGACTACCACAAACTCAGCAAGAAGAAATACTAAGACAGGTACATGGAATGATTGATAACGACATCATTGAACCTTCTGTCAGTCCATACAATTCTCCATTACTTCTAGTACCCAAAAAGAGTGAAAACGATAATAAGAAATGGCGTTTAGTAGTGGATTACAGAAAATTAAACGATAAAATAATAAATGACAAATTTCCACTAACAAGATTAGAGGACATATTAGATGTGTTAGGAAGAGCCAAGTATTTCACAACTCTAGATATGACTAGTTCTTTTCATGAAATACCTTCACAAAACGATTCAAGACCACCAACAGCATTTTCCACTCAAGACGGACACTACCAATTTAAACGATTGCCATTCGGATTAAAAATATCATCAAACAGTTTCCAAAGGATGTTAACAATTGCACTAAGCGGTTTAAAATCAGAAGCTTTCCTTTATGTAGATGACATCATTGTCTTTGGATGTTCTTTAAAACACCACAATAAAAACCTGTTAAAAGTTTTTGAAAGACTAAGATATTACAACCTCAAATTAAATGCAAGCAAATGTCAATTCTTGAAATCAGAAGTCATTTATTTAGGACATTTAATAACGGATAAAGGTATCAAAACCGACCCAGCTAAATGTGAAGTGGTACGCAATTATCCAAAACCAACAAATCCAGATGAAACAAGAAGATGTATAGCATTTTGCAATTATTACAGACGTTTCATTCCAGAATTTGCACAAATCGTCAAATGTCTAAATTCTCTGTTGAAAAAAAGAAAACTTTTCATTTGGTCTGGAGAATGCGGTAAAGCATTTAATAGTTTAAATGAGAAGTTAGTTAACCCACCAATACTACAATACCCAGACTTTGACAAACCATTTATACTTACAGCAGACGCATCAGACTTCGCTTTAGGAGCTATTTTATTACAAGGAGAAATAGGTCACGATTTACCAATATCATACGCAAGTAAATCATAACAAAAACATGACATCAACAAGCCCATTATAGATAAAGAATTATTAGCAATCCATTGGGGAATTAATTATTTTAGGACATATCTCTATGGCAGAAAATTTATAGTAGTAACTCACCACAGACCACTAGTATCACTGTTTTCGAATAGAAATCCATCATCGAAAATGACAAGAATTAGAATAGATTTATCGGAATACGACTTCGAAATTGTATACAAACAAGGAAAAATAAATACGAACGCAGATGCATTATCACGCATCAAGATAGATAGTGACGTACTTAAATCAATGATCCCAATTAATAAAAATGAGAAAGGAGATACAAAAAATTTATTAACGTTTTAACAAGGAGCAAAGCCGCAAAATTGAAAGAAATCGAAGAAAAATCAATTGGCGCAAGAAAATACGAATACTGGTACACGCGTTAACAAAGACAACACAACTTCCAAGAAGCCTGATCAACTTCATATTTGGAAATGTTCATCTTTTAATGACGTAAAGAAAATTAAGAAATTGAAGTTTATTATTGAAAAAGAAAGTAGTACTACAATTGAAATAACTAAGTGCATATAACTTGTAGCGATGACCCTTTGAATCTAGATTTGATGTTGGAGAAACTACGTAGTTTACTAAGAAATTCACATATAAAGGAGCTAGCCCTTTGTGAAAAAGATTTTATATTAAAAAAAATTGATATGAATGCATTCAAGAAGAAATATAATGAATTAGAAATGAATAAACGCGCGCGAATAAAAATACTTATATATGAAGCTCCAAAAGAAATAGAAATATAAATTGATAGACGAATTTCTCTGCTCAAACATCGCAGGTCATTTAGGAATTCGAAAAACTATTTTAAAACTCAAAGAAAGATATATTTGGAAAAATATGAGACAGATGGTCAAAGAATTTATAAACAACTGCAAGAAATTCACACAAAGCAAAATAGTAAGACATTCAAGGGAACCACTTGTAGTGACAGACCCGCCAATGTCAACATTCGAAACCATAACGATTGACAGTGTAGGCCAACTACGCATATCAAACGGCTACAGATACATATTAACAATGCAATGTGATTTATCGAAATTTGTGATAGCACACCCAATTGCAAGTAAAGACGCAAAAACAATAGCAACCACTCTAGGCGAACAACTAATTCTCAAATACGGTTTCATTAAAGCATTCAAATCTGACAGAGGGATAGAATTTGTAAATGAGCTAATGGAAAATGTATGCAATCTACTAAACAAATATTTTCCACACCATATTACCATCAGACAATAGGTTCACTTGAGAAAAATCACAGAACACTTAACGAATATTTACTTTCATTTGCCGAAGATTATGAATGGGACAAGTGGATACCGTATTACACTTTCGTATACACACGTAGACACTTTGTATTCGCCGTATGAATTAGTATTTAGTAAACCACGGTGGAGAGAATACAGGAGATGGCGCCGATGGCGACATCGCTAATCGGCTCTCAATGAATTTGACAGAATCAGCTGTTTTGGTGACGTCACAGTAGAGTTGACAGCAGTCGCGGTGGAGAGCAGTGTTGCCACGGACAAATTTTTTTTTCCTACCAAAACCTACCAATTTTTTTTCAGTTGTTATTTTGTTTTTCAATGTCATATTTATTAAAAATGTAGATAACACAGCACTTAGTTAAACTAAAACACAGCTAGTACAATAAAAATACATTAACTCTGTATAAATACTCTGCAGAAAAAAGTTATCAATTGATTAAAATAAACAACTCTTAGTTAGTTATAACAATATTTAAATTAGGACCACTACACTCTGCTTCGAAAGCAAATGCCAAAATGGTCGAAAGTTAGAAAATTCTATTTGACAGCAACTGCCCACTCGGAAATCCACAAAAATTTAAGTTTTTACAAATATAAATGTGATTACATTTATATTATGTATGTATTATGTATTATTTGCATAACAAATTGTTTCTAGGTAAAACAACGGAGCTCGGGCAGTTTGAAACGACGGTAAATTTTATGGCAGAGAGCAGCGATCTAACGAAGGCGCAACTCAAAGGATTAGCTGCTAAGCAATCTTCCCGCCATCTTTGGAAAATATTGGATTTAATTAAATGCTTGTGGACCTCCTACTCACACTTTTCTTAAGTGAATAAAGGTAACAGCTCTCAATTGCACTCGTTCCGCTACTTAAACTTCATCTGCATCCAACTATGAACCCATTTGGTAATTCTTTTTGTTAAAGATTTACACTTTTATTTGTAAAGGTATGCGGCCGCTGTGGTGTTGTGATAAGCAATACGCGCTCCCACACCGCAGGCCTGGGTCCAAGCCCTGGTCAAAGCAACATCGCAAAAAAAATTTAAAAAAAAGGGTTTTTCTTAACAGCGGTCGCCCCTCGGCAGGCAATGGCAAACCTCCGGGGGTACTTCTGCCATGAAAAAGCTTCTCATAAAAATACAATCGCCGTTCGGAGTCGGCGTAAAACTGTAGGTCCCTCCCCTTTGTGTGACATCATCAATGCGCACGCCACAAATCGGAGGAGAAGCTCGGCCAAACACTAACATATGTATGTGTAAGCGCCAATCTATTACACTGTACAGCACCCGACTGGGTATTGGACCAAACTAATTTTTTTGAATAGACGAAGACGTAAATAAAAAATGTGTATACCCCGTTTTTCGAAGTTAGCCTCCAAAATTTAGTAATTTGCTTTCGAAGTTCGAAATGCGAACTTTGGTAATTTCCGTGGATTGTTTACAAAATTGAAAAACAAAAATGTGGGTGTGGTCTGCCTTCTTTACGCAATCGACTGGTATAAAATTTTTTTTTTGGAAAATTATGTAACAAGTGTTATACGGGGTCAAATTTCAGATTTTCGAAAAAGTTTAAAGTCGAATATTTCAATTTTTATCGAACCGATTTGAAAAAGCGGCATACCGTTGTAAAGCTGCTTTGATTCCTTTTCTTCTGATATGCATACCTTTATGACTTTTTTTATAAAAATTTTGTAAAAAAACACTTTAAGGGGAAAAAATACCGAAAAAAAACGTTTGAAGTCGTATTTTTCGAGCTTTCTTGTCACAGACTTCGAAAATCTTTACGCCGTTATATTGGTGCTTGAATTTTTTATTTTGATGTGCATATCTTTATAAGTTTTATAATTAACATTTTAAAAAAACACTTTCAAAGAGATAAACCCTAAACAAAAAATATTTGCACCTATACTTTTTATCAACTGTGGTCACCAACAGCACTATACGACAAAATCATCTTTTTTTCTGGGTATTGGACCAAACTAATTTGAAGTCATATTTTCGAACTTTTTATCACCAACTTGCATTAACTTTATGCCATTATATTTGTGCCTAAATTCCCTTTATGTTGATGCATTATCCATGAACGATGGAAGCGTTCGCCTTGTTCATCCGATTCCGTTGAGAGAATAAACACTTTAAAATCATGGCACACACGATCGTCATCAACTGTTGGTGACCACAGTTGATAAAAAGTATAGGTGCAAATATTTTTTGTTTAGGGTTTATCTCTTTGAAAGTGTTTTTTTAAAATGTTAGTTATGAAACTTATAAAGATATGCACATCAAAATAAAGGGAATTCAAGCACCAATATAACGGCGTAAAGATTTTCGAAGTCTGTGATAAGAAAGTTCGAAAAATACGACTTCAACCTTTTTTTTTGGTATTTTTTCCCTTAAAGTGTTTTTTTACAAAATTTTTATAAGAAAAGTCATAAAGGTATGCATATCAAAAGAAAGGGAATCAAAGCAGTTTTACAACGGTGTGCCGCTTTTTGAAATCGGTTCGATGAAAATTGAAATATTCGACTTTAAACTTTTTCGAAAATCTGAACTTTGACCCCGTATAACACTTGTTACATAACTTTCCAAAAAAAAAAATTGTATACCCGTCGATTGCGTAAAGAAGGCAGACCACACCCACATTTTTGTTTTTCAATTTTGTAAACAATCCACGGAAATTACCAAAGTTCGGATTTCGAACTTCGAAAGCAAATTACTAAATTTTGGAGGCTAACTTCGAAAAACGGGGTATACACATTTTTTATTTACGTCTTCGTCTATTCAAAAAAATTGGTTTGGTCCAATACCCAGAAAAAAAGTTGATTTTGCCGTATAGTGTTATTATTATGTACATATGTAGATACACATATTCAATAAATTTAACACAGCTAAAATTCTCAAGCTTCACAATCGCAATGTAAGCAATTTAAATTTTCTTGTTTTGATTTCATTCTCTTTGTGTATTTTGCTTTGTGGTTGGTATATGACGAGCAGTGTTGCATACTATTTTCGAATATCTCTCGAAAGTTGATTCGAACGAACTATGGAGTACGAAGGTGCATTCGAATAGCATTTTGCTTTCGAATAGAACAACCTTTTCGATTCTAACTACAGAGTAAGGGCCCAGCCTTTAGTTGTAGAACATTTCCTTCATAGTGAATTTTTCAATGACATTGTAACGTAGCACTGGCTACGCTACAATATATGTATATTAGGGCAGGTCAATTTGTATGGATCGATTTTTTCGAAATTGTTCCTAGCATATTCGGATTCTTCATACAATTCTAAGAAAAAATTCCTCCAGGCCATAGCCCTAAAGTCAATTTCGAGCCTGCGCATTTTTAAAAGAAGATATCTTATATATAAAAATGAATTGATGTCCGTTACTCTCGCTAAGACTCGAAAACGGATCGCCCGATTTGAATATTTGTTTTGGTTTGTTTTTTATAATATCCGAAAGGTTAAAACCAGAAAAAAAATTAGAGAATTGCCACATGTTTAAAAGTTTCAGTATAAGTAAATTAATGAGATAAAAAAGATATTACAATATGCACGATGTAGCGAACAAAGGTGGCGCCGTCAGTGGTACCGCTACTTTGGTTTTGCCGATTTTGACAGATGTGGCCACGATCTTTGTTTACGATTCAGCGGCAAAGAGAAATTTGAATAAGTGAAAAATCATTAAATTGTGTTAATTTGCAATTTATGAGAAATTTTTGAGTTGAAGACAGCGTAAAAACTAATAAAATGAAGCGCCGTGTGTTGAATTGCGACAGCCGTCAAGATAGTGCCTCAAAATGCAGCCTTTTTTCCTTTCCTCGCAACGACGCCGTAGCGAGAAAGTGGGTAGAATGGAGTGCACTAAAACGTTTGCTGCAGCAGCCTCAATTGCACTAAAACGTTCACTATTCTCTAATAGATTAGGTGAAAAATGTATAATTTTCGCTTTTAGCAAAATTAAAACACGTTTTTCGATGTAAAATGAACTGTTTTGGTAGTTTCAACTCGTTCTTCTTTTCTCTCTATGCTCTGCATATCCACAAATGTCAACGGCCAGGACGGCGCAGTCTTGTATTCTATCATTCTTTTACAATATGGGTGTCAAAAGAAAGAGGTTATGAAGGCTTGCAGGTGAAAATATGTTTGAACGGGGTTGCCACCTGTTTCAAAATTGAATTAAATTAAATTGGTAAGATAAATTAAATATTGCAATATGGGTATCAAATTAAAAAGGTTTAAGAAAGCTTACTGCTGAAAATAATTTTGAGTCGGGTTGCCACTAATTTCGAAAATTTAATTTAATTAAGTTAATAAGATAAAGTATATACAAAGAACGTAATTTTTATAAGAAGCGACAACTCATAATTTTAGCAAGTGTGAACATCAGGAGCGTGCCTTTTCTTTTCCCCAAATACGTTTTTTGATTTTAGAAAAAGAGAAGGCGCGCCCCTGATCTTCACAATCGCTAAAATTATAGCGAGTTGCCGCTTTTTATAAAATTTACGTTGTTTGGTATGTATTGTAATATAGGTGTCAAACGAAAGCTATTCGAAACATTTTTGATTAAGGAATATTTTCAATAAGCTTGAGCAGTAAAAACTAAAAGTCATACTCGCTAATATTATATTATTCTGTCCCTTCGCCAATACACCACTATTTGTATACCATTCATGAGCATGAAATGGTATTATAACTTTGGTCCGATGTTTGTAAGTACCAGAATAAGAAGAGATAGACTCACAAAAAATGCATACTTATATGATCATAAAATCGCGCGGAGTCGATTTACCCATGTCCGTCTGTTTGTAAGGAATCTAGTCTCTCAGTTTTCGAGGTACCCGGATGAAATTTGGTAAGTGGATGTATTTTTATTATATATTGATCATTTGTCGGAACCGGAAAAATAAAATTTGAACAATAATTCCAGGTCTTTGTCTAATTTTTTCGGCATTTTTCCTAATTACAAGTAGAGCTTTATAAAATTTGTATAACACCAAATGTTTATCAAGCTTAGGATTTTGTGTTATCCGGGCAGGCTTATTAATTTAGTCAGAGAATATGTTTTCTTTATTAAGTTTACCCAGTTACCCACTTTAAACTGCTACCTGTACTGTATCAGCGGTTAGCGGTTAAAACTTGTCAAATTTTTATTTAAAATTTTCGGTAAGGAATAAGCGAATGGATGAAAACTATATAACGGTAAGAACGGCAAGTGAAAGAATAAACACAGGCGACGACTCTAGCCATTCTGTGTCACTCCTTTAAATTATAGTTATTTTTTTCTTATTGTATTAAAAAAATAACACTCGTAACACTTTAGTAAATATTAATATGCATATTAACTTAGTTAATATTATTAAAGATTAGAAGATGACCCGGTGAACTTCATATCATCTATAATTTATTTGAATTTGACTTTGGTCAATCATAACAAACCTTCAAAATGCAATTCATTGAAATCACAAATACTACCTGCTGTTATAGCTAATAAAAGATTCCAAACCTATGGGATGTGCCACGCCCCCTTTTACAAAGTCAGATATATATACCTTTCTATAAGCACCTACCATAGGTATCTGTGCATTTCAAATTTCGAGTTCATGTGACTATAATTCCGAAGTTAGAGCTGATTAAAAATTTCACGCCTATGGGAGGTGCCACTCCCATAGAGCTATGGTCTAAAGGGCTTTTTTCTTAGAATTTTATTTAGAATCCGAATCCGGTAGGAACGATGTCGAAAAAAATTGGCCCGCCCTAATGTATATACATACAGATATACACCACCGTACATACTTACAAGCATCGCGTGATCAGCATGCCCAAACGACTCACCAACCACTTCGTTCGCCAAACTGCATATTGCTAGGTAAGCAATGGGCTTAACTAGTCGGTTGGCGAGGTGGTGTGTCTTTAGACGCAGCCATTCGTCTCCATCTGGTTAGTCCAAACACAGCTTGACCGTAGCTCGACCGGTCGATTGGCGTGCTGGTGTGTCTTTTAGACGCAGCCATTCGTCTAGGGCTGGCCGAGCCACGGTCACCGCAACCCCATTCCAGCACCTACTCACGTGGCGTGCGATTATGGCAACGGCGGTACCTAAGTTAAGCGTCAATTAGTGGTGCCATAACCATAACCATATAAAACAGCTGTTCCAACCAACCTTACGGCCAACACTGTATTCGATTAGTGGTGCCATACCATAACGCCATAGCCATAACCATAGCCATAGAGACCAATTGAATTTTGGTTTTCGCCATTAGTCTTGCTAGGTCGCTCCGCTCCATAATTTGCCGAGTCGCCAGTAAGAGTATACGATGCGCCGCTGAGGATCAGCCGCTGTACCGTAACCACCGTTGCTGAGAGTCACCCGTCGCGCTGCTAGCGCTCTCACCGTTGCTCACTAGTTACTCCGCCGTTACTGTGAGTCACCCGTCGTGCTGCTAGCACCCTCAGACTGGGTTCAGACGAGGCAACTCGAAGTTTGTGGGAGAGAGAGCGACGAGGAAAGGGGAAGGGCACCGAGTTGCCTGTGCTCGGGCAACACGCTTTGTGCTCTCGTTCGTATGTGTAAATTGAGTTAGCGGTTCACAGCTGGCAACAACAACTGCGTACAAAAAAGTTGCTGTGTGTGAATTCGATAGGCAACACCAAAAGAGAAATCGCCGGTGTCTGAACGCAGTCTCACCGTTTCTCAACCGTTGCTCACCAGTCATAGTGGAATTACAATGTAGCAGTGGCAGCGTCATTGGCAGTGGCAGTGGCAGTAATTATTAGGAGCAATATGTTTGAGTGGTAACTCTCACATAAGAGCAGTGTCGGATAGCAGTACTGCCACTTTTAGCACAAATTCTAAATTCACTGCCGCTGCCGAGCACTCAACTGAATGTTACGATTATTTCTTCCTTTGAAGAGGAGTTGTTAGACTTTAAAGTAGACTAATATACTTCAAATAAAGCTCGTAATGCTCTATAAACATTTCAAATCTTTTTGCCTAGTTTATTTTTACACTTTCCCACCTGCACTGCTTCTGTTTCATTGTAATTAAGCGGAAAAAATTAAACAAACTGCTGAAAACTGTCACTGATGCTGGCACTGGTACTGACGCTATCACTGATGCATTGTAATTCCACTATCCCTCCGCCGTTACTGTGAGTCACCCGTCGCGCTACTAGCGCTCTCAAGCTCTGAACACATCGAACCCGACATTACCACACGACACGACATTAAGGTTTTATCTACATAATCTAAACGCTTTGTCGACGGCGCCTTGGTTTTTTAGAGCGCAGCAGCGACATCATGAATTTGGATGAATTTGACATAAAAGAAGAGGAAGAACCTTATCTGTCGCTCGAAAAATAGAAATAGATCTAATCCGGCGACAGCTACATTGTTAGCTAGTCGCGGTGTTGCCGTACCGTCTCCAAAATAATTATCTACATAAGAATACGTGCAAAAATAATTTGACAGCTGTGGTCCGTAGCTCGTCGTTTTCGATGTGGTCAGGCTATCACCGTTGCTCACCACCCAGCGGCGCAAATTCACATTACGTAATCGAATACTCCTTCAACACTTCCAAGGTGGTGTAGCGGAGTGAATCGATTACTACCCAGATTACTTTCCCATAAGCATGGTCGCTTTGTGGTTAACGTCCTTTACATACCCCTTACCATGTAATCGAAGAAGTAGGCGATTGTCCCGAACACTCTTCGGATGTTCAATACAATTAGATATACCTTTCTAAATTAGTAAGCGGTGTTGTAGTCAGTCTACCTACAATGTCGATTACAATTTTAAATTGGTAAGCGGTGTTGTAGGCAGTCTACGTAATTTGTACGTAAATAATTTTTCTTGTCAGTTTTTTATAAAAATATAGTTGATTCTATAACATATAGCATATACATAAGTCAAAGTTTAAAACAGTGTGCAAAATTCATTCAAATTTCATTTAAAATTGTTGGCCACATGCTTCACGACGTGCACCTGTTAAACGCAGAAACTCAAATGACGCGTGCTACGAAACAAATAGAAACACGTATACATATTTTATGCATGTACATATGTACATGTAGATGTGTAAATACATGTTTTGCAACTACAAAAATGCTCTAGGTTGTGTAGTTATTGCAAAAAATAAAAGACGAACGAGCAACAGAATAAAGAAAAAAACACGAACGCCTCCCGAAGTTTAAAAAGTGTAAAAAAACTAACTCGCAAAAATCCCTTGATTACAACCCTACATACAATATTGGCGATGGTAATCTATACTTATAGAAGTTCGGGAATGCCTTCTGTGGCCGGACCTCATTAAAGCTAGCTACAAACGACGAACATATCGGCGCACATGCTCAGCTTGCGGTGCATGTTCGTCGTTTGTAGGGCAGTTCACGAACATGTTGGCCAAAAATCAAAAAATTTAGATTTTCAACGAGCGTGCTCGTCGTTTGTAGCGTGGTTGGCGAGCATCGCATTGAAAACAAAAACAACAACCTCATTTTGTGTTGATGCTTGCAGTGTGCACATCGGCGGATAAATGCATCCAAGCCATGTGCGTTAATTGAATTGTTGATAAATGAGGCTAAATTACTGCATGTATATGTATGTAAATACATACAAGTAAAATATAAATAAATTTAAGTAACAGATACATAAAAAAACGTAAGTCATAAGCATTTCAAGTGCGTCGTCCGCGTCTTTGCCATCCATCTTTACGCCTTCACGTCAAAATCACTTATGAGCCGCTCACCGTTTGTAGCCACGATGTAGAGAATAAAGAGGTGGCGCCCATCTCGGTACCGCTATTCCGTTCTCAGTGAATTTGACAGAATCAGCGTGTGTATGACGTCACACTTGTTCAATCGGCGATTGTGAACATAGCCACGATGCAGAGATAACATTTCTCTCACGCAACTGCAGCAGTGTGACGTCATACACAAATTTGTAGCAAACCACAGCCAGCATGTTGGCGCACATGTGCGCGCAGATGTTCATCGTGTGTAGCTAGTTTAAGCAGTGCGCCGCTGGGCAGTTACTTCTCCGTTGCTGAGAGTCCTCCGCCGCGCTGCTAGCGCTCTCACCGTTGTTCACCACCAGCGTTGCCGTTTTGATACAATTGTATCATTTTTGATACTTTATATTCTAAATTTTGTGATTTGATACTTTGATACTTTTTTGTTCACAAATGCCCCATTTTGATACTTTTCGCTGATGGAAATGAAAAACTTTGTAGAAGACTAAAAAAATGCATAATTAGAAGTGTTAAAATATATTTGAGTAAACAGCTTTATAGCCCATTCAATTTTAGTTTGTTGTGTTTGAAAGTGGTGCGGGTTTCTTCCATGTAAAAATAAATTGTGTTTATTCGTTATATGGAAGCAAATGGGCTACAAAGCTGCATACCTAAAATTTTTCTAAAAAT